>LHCL01000100.1:0-91902 GCA_001305275.1 Talaromyces verruculosus
GGGGGGGTTTGCTATCTTGACATACTTATCCATGTATATAGGCAGTACAGTATCCATAGAGTTGCATGAGCTGCAGAACCATTGTTGTCGGTAGGTACTAGTAAAACCCTCATGCAGCATTACAAATTGTTAATCGACCAAAGGACTGCAAGTATCTGCATCTAGTCGACATCCGGTGACGCTAGTCTTCGTGTTTCCAATATACAATCCCTGCTCCTTCCACTGAAAATTTTTTCCATCTGTATGTGCGGTAAATCCTTATATACTCTTATAATATACGGCGCTCACTACATGGCGCTCACTATCGGAAAATTTTACTCACACATAGTGTATCTAAGACTAGTGCGAATCCGAGTTTTGACAAGATTGATTGCATTAGCCTAAGAATACGAGGATACTACTGCATCAGACCTACTCAGGGGGCTCTGTAGGTACCAAAAATTTGTCCGGCATATTTACGCGGCATCTTTACGCGGCATCTTGAGGATTTCGAAGTGTTTCTGTCGTCTTCTCTTCTGTCTGTCGACCATTCGTCAGGACCAAAGAAATGTTGGTGATAACGGATTAAGCCGCATATGAGATGGGAATACAGAAAATGAAAAAAAAAAAAAAAATAAAAAAATAATGATGAATTTAGGTAACATCTTAGCCATTGCAGTCCATATCTAGCTATGTTTCTAGTTTTACTCACTCTGAATGTTGGACAACGCAAGTTGCTCAGTCAAGATCACAAGGCTATTCCTTCCCCCTCTTCGTCTTCATCACTCTTGTGTTGCTTGGGCAGTAGTAGCAGCTTTTCCTTAAAAGGTATAAATGTGAGAGTAAAATTGAGATTTAGTCTTGAACCAAATTCTTGATGTGACGGGCTGTATTGGGTGATTCGACCGCATTCTTCACGCTTGTCATTTATTCTTTCCAATGAAAGTGTTCGGCAAACAATGGATATTAACAAAAGACTTGATTGAAATAATCATTCAAGTATTGCTATGATTTTCTGTCTTCGGTATGTTCAGAAAATGATAGATAGAACTGGTGTACTTTCCCAAACCAGTTAACAGAATGTCAAAAGTAGTCGAAGATCTCCCAGCCAATGGTTTGTATAGCACGATCTTTGTCGTATCTGTTAATTTCCAATGGCTAGCTTCGTTGACCAATGAGACACTGAATCCCATACTTATTGATCGTTTCCACCAACCTCACGGCTCGATGCTTCACTGAATCAAACCTTGGAAGCGGTGTCATAATCTTAAATCCCAATAGCCATGGAGATGATATTTCATTCCATGGACTGGTGCAAGTCAAAGTCTTAGATTTTACAGATTGGAAATTCCATATCTACGGGTGGAAGGAAGCATCCGTGGAATGGCAATCTGAGGCGTGCATACGGTAGCATGGAAGGTTGCTCGGGCATCCCATTTCAACTCAAACCCAGCTGGATGGTTGGATCGATCTGAGTGAGCCAAGATATGCGTGTAGTTTTGATTCCTAGGGTGCGTTGTCTGAGAGGTTCATGGAATGATGAACTAGGTTGTGGTTCCCTCTTTCTACTGTCGTGTGACCTCTACAGAATTTCTAGCAAATAGACTGCTGTTGAAGTTTAGACAACATTACAAAACACATCTAAGCTAATCATAGTATAGATCTTAACACAGCATATATGCTGTCTCAATGGTTGTGCGAACTCATGGCACTCATTTTGATCATTCGTCATCTCATATCTCACAAGACTTTCAATCGATTTGGTCATCTGGCTCATTCTGTCCCTAGCCGATGCAGTAACACAAGTTCTAGTCAAGAAATATCAAGATTCTCTGTCTAAGCGAGTGATCTACTGAACTTTGATTTTTCGGATATGCAGTGAACCATACTCCATGAAGCTCATGTGACCTGCGTAGACCTAAGTTGTGAACACTCATTCTGGCGCAGACAATGGTTACCTCATTTCCTAAGTGTCAGTCCTTCAAATTGCGTACGAGTCTAGTTAGTCTAAAATGACGCGAGTCTTCTAAATGTTGAGCATTGGATATATTCCCCGATTTCGCCGTGTATTCGCCTCGTTGCTAACGGAACGATTAACGGAGGGACCTCTAGATCGAGGCTGTTCTCCGGACTATCTTAATTTCAATACCAAGTAAATCGAAGGACTGTGAGTAGTTCAATTTTATGGCCAAGATCATAACAGACTATGACAGACTATAACAGAAAGTTATTCGAGATATCAGCGCAGGAAGGAGTCATATACATGATTCAGGGTTAGGGTTAAATTTTATACCCAAAGAAGACATCTAATTGGCTGAACTAGAAAGAAGGGCTGTTTGCGGCAGAATGTTGACCGCCCTGGAATGTATCCCACATCGACGTAACTTTTCCTCACGCAAACTCAAGGATAAACAGCTTGAGATATCGGGATAATCTCGGCCCAATTGGCTTTGTGGCTGTCGCAGGCTCTAAAACTGGGTTTCTGCACATCTTCTAGGTATCGGGAAGCTATCGGTGAGTCAATTGAAGCTTTTTTAATTGCATTTTCTCTCTATCGAACCCGAATCATGGATGTAAGTGCTAACAATTGATCTCGCGCGCAGTATCCAATTCCAATTGTATCCAAAAAAAAAATGGCATCTAGCTACATGCCGCGACTACACCAACTCAAGGGCATCTCACCCGCATCGAGAAGAGCCTATTTACCACATACCCCTCGAGCCACTCCATGCTTTAGCAAACGATTCGCGTCCACCGAAGCGGAACCAATTGCGACAATAACAAAAAGGAAGAAGAAATCACCGGTCCGAAAATTCATATTTCGCACTTCACTAGCCTTCGTGCTGTTTGGAGGATACCTTTATTTCACCGATACTCGAGCTAGCGCTCACAGATATATTGCCGTACCACTTGTTCGTTGGTTGTATCCGGATGCGGAGGATGCACATCATGCCGGTGTCGCGGCGCTGAAGCAGTTATACAAGCTTGGATTACATCCGCGTGAACGTAGTTCTCCGGATCTAGATGGGAAATTGGGAACGGAGGTACGCTGCTCACTATGAAAAACATATCCCCAGCTTGTAGCTAATACAATCAGGTCTTTGGTTACACCCTCTCCAACCCTCTAGGAATTTCTGGAGGATTAGACAAACATGCCGAAATTCCCGACCCGCTCTTTGCCCTTGGTGCAGCCGTCGTAGAAGTTGGAGGCACCACTCCATTACCTCAAGATGGCAACCCCAAACCACGAGTGTTCAGGGTAGTCTCGCAATCAGGAATGATTAATCGATATGGTCTCAACTCCAAGGGTGCCGACCACATGGCCAAAGTTCTCAAACAGCGCGTTCGCGAATTTGCCTATGCCAGTGGGTTTGGGTATAGTGATGCCGGGGAAGAGCGCGTGTTGAATGGCGAAGCCGGTGTGCCGCCGGGAAGTTTGAACGAGGGCAAACTGCTCGCCGTTCAAGTTGCAAAGAACAAACTTACCCCGGAGTCGGACATTGCTGCTGTCACAGGAGACTATGTGTATTGTGTTGATCGACTTGCGCCGTACGCAGACATTGTGGTTGTGAATGTGTCAAGCCCCAACACACCTGGCCTGCGTGGCCTGCAAGCAGCAGGTCCCCTGACCGAAATCCTCAAGGGCGTCGTGGGCGCTGCAAAACGTATCGACCGCAAGATAAAACCCTTCGTCATGGTCAAAGTGAGCCCCGACGAAGACTCCGAAGAACAAGTCGACGGTATATGCCACGCTGTCCGCGAATCCGGCGTCGACGGCGTCATTGTCGGCAACACAACGAACCGACGACCTGGCCCTCTACCCAATGGATACCCACTCTCCTCCAAAGAAAAACAAACACTGCTTGAGACGGGTGGTTATTCTGGTCCCCAGCTGTTTGAGCGTACGGTGGCGTTGGTGTCGCGCTATAAGCAGAAATTGAGCGATGCAGACTCGCCAAAGACGATTTTTGCGTCTGGTGGTATTACGAATGGGAAACAAGCACAGAAGGTTCTCGATGCTGGTGCGTCGGTTGCGATGATGTATACTGCTATCACGTATGGTGGAACCGGCACTGTCACACGGGTGAAAAATGAGCTTCGACAGGAAAGGAATATATAAACATGAACATTAGAGCACCTATATGTACCATTATAAATTATTTTTTATATTCGTCCGTCGTCCGTTTTAAGGAAGAGATTACAGCGTCGCCTCAACCTCCCTAACAACCTTCCTTACCCCCTCAACCTGATGCGCAAACCTACCCAAAAACATCCCATCAACAGCCTTCCCCAAACCCCCTTCACTCCACAGCCCAGGGCCAGCACTACCGCCATACAAGACTCTAACATCACCTTCTCTCTTCCCAATCACTGCTCTAATCCCCGCGACAACAGCCGCAACATGATCAACACCAGCGGGTTGCGGCTTTCCGATAGCCCAAACAGGTTCATATGCAAAAATGACGGGGGCATGATCCGGTAGCGCTCCGAGGACAGCACGAATCTGGGTCTCGCATTCCCTGACTGCCAGTCCAACAGCCTCAGAGGCAACTTGGCCCGGCGCGCTCAACTCACCGATACATACCAGCGGAATCAGACCCTGTTTCGAAACTGCAGCCGCCTTTTTACCTGTAATTTCATCCGTCTCACCGAATATGTCTCGACGCTCTGCATGACCTAATTCCACGAGCGAAGCACCTACCTCCCGAAGCGCCAGGGGCGACACTTCACCCGTATACGCGCCCAAATCTTCCCAAAAGGAGTCCTGACCACCTAACAAAAACGGCGGCGGCAGCATCCCCTTTTCATTCTCTGCTTCAGGTAACTTCGACTCCCACTCCCGAATAATTTCTGCACACGGGTAAATAGTCAGAAAATCCGGGACTAGGGCTAGAAGTAGCTTTGAGCGATTTTTGGATAGGACAATTTCGTTTTGCGGGTTGAGTAGGTCGCGCAGATATTGGAGGGTGCGAGAGGGCGTAAAGTACATTTTCAGGGAGATTATGAGGAGTTTTTGCGGTAGGACCGGGTACGTTACGGAGCTCGCCATTTTTTCCTGTATGTTCGTTCTTCTGATTGGTATATTGATTGGAGTTTTGGTAGCTGGGATGGTATCTGATCCTTTGCTCGGCTGAGTCTTGCACCGAAGCGGACGAAAAGAGCCAATTGATTCGCACGTCAAGAGTCGAGAGTCGTATCAAATCTGATTAAGATGAAACGCTCGGAAAAGAACGGGTGAAGTTGTTTCTAATGGTTGGCTATTCTCACAATGATATGGATGATAATCTTGATAGTGTTATCCACAATGATGTCACTCGCGCTCGCAGCACTGCTCCGTGAGCTGTTTTGTATGCTGGGATGAGCAACTAATCTGCGAGATTTTGTGACCCTAGAGATGAATTGGGTCAGATATATGTTTCGCGAAGCATGATCCCTTGGGTAATTGTATATGATACAGGGGAAAGACTACCTGGTAAAGTCGTAATTATAGCGGGGTTGCTCGGTATGAAATATGGACGTATGGAGAGGTCCTGGCCCGCTTTTCTCAGGCCGTGGAGAGAGGGATGTTGATCTGGGGTGAAAGTGGTTTCCTGGGGAGAGGTGATGATCACAGAGTTGTATCTTGAGCCCTGGAAGAAATTATTTTGAAGCTTCAGCTTAGATTAACTATGCTCCAAACATTTCTAAGTTCAAGGAAAGATGTAAACAGTGAAGCCGGCGGGCAACTCGGAGTCGGCGCCGGCTGCCGTGTCGAGTGAACTTTACCACGGAGATGCGCCGAGTACTCGGTAACTCCAATACAACTCCCTTGCTCTACATTTCGAATAACAATTGCTCATCCAAACACGCAACTTAGTTAGCCATACATCCTTGACGGTCTCGGTCCGTGAACGGCTAGCCCTCTGAGTCTTCGCGGTGCCTGATCCACTCTGCAAACTTGCCCCAAAGTGTCTTCGTCACGAGTCGCAGCCAGACACGTTGACTGTAATAATACGTACCCCTTACTGTATCGTGTAACAAGGGATCGCCACAATAGGAAATGCCGCAATGGCGTCACACTGCATCCAGCATCCGATACATACAAGATAAGTACTTTGCCAATTCACCTATTCTTAAAGCAGGATCCCGCTTCTATTTTTTCCATTTTCTGTTGGCTGATGAGTTCACGATCTATTTACCTACAGGAGTAAGCTTAATCAAAAACAATCTGGTTGTGGGTATACAGTGGCTTTTTTCGCATCACATGCGACTCGTACATAATCTTCGACACGGAGTTGGTCCGGGTAGTGGCATAGCTACCGGGTATCTTTCGCATGCGATATATTCGAAAAATCAATCGCGATGATAGATTGAGCATCCAATGAATTGCCCCAGAATCTTCCTATCGGTGGATCATCCCAGTCAGAGAGACTCAGACTAGTAATGCCCTATGACGCCAAACCTGGAACCGTTCAACCAGATTCTTTTGCCTCAAAGTACTAATCAATAGCTGCATCTCGACATATAGACAGGGTAAAGATCTACTTGGTCGCTGTCAAATAATGCCACACAGACCATGATACTGGGTGGAGAATGGAAGAGTCTTCCAATGTAGTGTACAACCAAAGCAAAGCAGGCAGGTTGTTTTCGTCCCCACGGTCAGACAGGTTTAGGCTGTTTAGCATGTGGAGTTAGCCAGACCAAAACACATGGGGGAGAAAATGAGGGAGAGCTGGGGAGGGGCTTATCCACTTGGAGGAAGAAAGAAAGCGAGGTCAACTATTATTTAGTGCATGTATTTCAGGGACGACTGCTAGCCTTTGAATATAAATACGATCTAGAAGCCCCTCCTTTTGCCTTTTGTTGTGCCCTACATCTACATTCTATATCTACCAGTTGACACAAATCCAAGCCAATCTATATACATCTATCCTTTATAAAATATACAATGGGCTCCGACCTCAAACCCCTCCGCATCGTCATGGCAGGCGACGAAGCCGGCTACGACTATAAAGCCGCCATCAAACAACTCCTCGAAAACAGCCCCCTCGTCGAATCCGTCGTTGATGTCGGCGCAACCTCCCTAACCGACAAGACCGCCTACCCTCACTCCGCCGTCGAGGGCGCCAAACTCATTGCAGAGGGCAAAGCTGACCGCGGTCTCTTCATCTGCGGTACGGGACTCGGCGTCGCCATCGCCGCCAACAAAGTGCCTGGCATTCGTGCCGTGACTGCCCACGACCCGTTCTCTGTTGAGCGCTCTATCCTCAGTAATGATGCTCAGGTTCTGTGCTTTGGGCAGAGGGTTATTGGTATTGAGCTGGCTAAGAAGTTGACTTTGGATTGGTTGAACTACCGATTTGATCCTAAGAGTGCTTCTGCGGCGAAGGTACAGGCTATTTCGGACTATGAGAAGAAGCTTAATGCTTGATTTTCTACTTCGATTGTTTATTTATTTTTTTATTATTTTTTTTCTTTCTGCAAAATACCCACAACATTGAACATATACCGGCTTCTGCGCTGAGCGGACTGAGTGGCGGAACTATCAATGCACGCCACGCCTTTTTTTGTGATGGAACGACGTCTGAAATGAATCTATACCAGTCGAAAAGTACTTGAAGGGCACTGAGACTACTGTTGCTCAGATGTCATGTTTATACAAACTTTTATCATATATTGCTACGAGTATAGATTATTTGAATAGAACAAGTTCTTTCTTAGTACCTACCTACGTACGTATGAAGCTATTCTATATGTGCATTCTGATTGGTCCAAACCGTCTGAACTAATCAACTATACTTTAAATCGTCCATGATTCTACTTGCGATTTACCTCTTTGAAACTCCAAGATCATTCATCATAAAAACTATTTTCTGACAAAAAAGCCTTCAATTTCCTCCATAACAGCGTTGTTATTGTCGCGATTAGTCATTCGGAGATGCATGGAATGGCTCAATGTTCTGCGGGGATCCACGTCTTTCGATGACTTCAATTTATTTTCCGTGCGACTCCTCCGCGATCGCCGACCGTCAATTCAACATAAACAATGCCGTTTCTCATCTCCTGACAATGAAACACTCGTTCTTCTTTCTTGCCATTCAAACGAATTGATTTGGTCTTTTGTTTGTTGGGCTGATCTGACCAGTCACCTCAACACCTTCCCGCTGTGCCAATCCATTACTTAGTCAATTACTGGCGACGACATTTAAATCCATTCTTAATTCTACTTTAATATTTCTATTCCTACCATTTTTACTCTTCTACTCCAACATAGGTACCAGTGAACCATCATGTCCTTCACATTTAAAGAAAAAGGCAACCACCTCTTCAAAGATGGCGACTACGCCGGCGCAGAAGAGATGTACTCCCAAGCGTGAGCCCGCCCTCTTTCTGCCTCCTCTTCTCTCCCATACTAACAGTCCATGTAAAAGCATCCAAATGAACCCCAAAGAACCCAGCTTCTTCACCAACCGCGCCGTCACACGCCTCCGCCTCGAAAAATGGGCCGGCGCCGAACAAGACGCTCGCATCGCAATCGATCTCCACGGCGGCTCAAAGGCCGCTGCAAGCCTCAAAAGCTCATTTTATCGCGCGCAAGCCCTACTAGAGTTACAACGGCCGCAGGAAGCGTACGACGTTGCGATTGATGCTTATAGGGCTAGTCTGAGTGCGATGAACGCGCAGACGGAGAATTTATCTAAGATTGTGCTCAGAGCGAAACAGCAGATTTGGGCAGCTAAAGAGACGGCGAGACTGAGAGAGATGGATGCGACGTTGGCGAGTGTGGAGTCGTTGATTGAAGCTGATCTCGAGCGCGAATTAAAGGAGCTCAAGATGCAGTTGGACAACGGCGAAATAGGGGAGATCGGGTTCAATGAAGATCAAAAAGCGTTGCGAGAAGAAGCGGAGAAAAAGATACGACATGTTCGAGATGCGTTCAAGGCTTCCTCTGGAGGGCAAATTGAGGAGAGGGTTGTGCCTGATTATCTGATTGATAATATCACGTTTGAGGTTATGCATGACCCCGTGGTGACAATCTCTGGTCATAGTTATGATCGTTTAGGGATTACAAAGTACCTCGAGCAAGCCCGTGTTGATCCTGTTACGCGCGCGCCCATGACTGTTAAGGATTTGCGGCCCAATTATTCACTCAAAGCCGCTTGTGAGGAGTTTTTGGACAAGAATGGTTGGGCTGTTGATTATTAATATGCCTTCACCCTTCTCTTGCGTTGGTTGAGCAAGTTTTCGTGTTCATATTTTTATTATTCTTCTTTTATTATTCCCCTCATGGTCTGGAAGCATATGGATTTGGCGTCGTTTTGGTATTCAACCTCTTTTTTTCTCCGATGGAGATAATGGCACACATAACGAAGAGATTAGGCAAATGAAATATTTTCTTTTAACCTTCGTACAATACCATTTCCGTCACGGCCATCAAATCCGGGACATGCCATGGGTATCATATTTGTCTAAGTAGACATCCGCGCTAATAACCAGTCCCATGATCTAGATACCTTCCCAAGATAATACGACTTTCACAACCTGCGTTTATCAATGAGTCAGTGAATCTTACCTGAGTTAGGAGAGAAATAACATACCGTTCCACTCTTCAAATCCTCAATAGCATCATCCAACCGATTCGCTGGATAAATCTTGGTAAGGCCCTGAACAGGGAATTTTCCTTCATTGAAGAGGTCGAGAAGTTGCGGCAGTATCTTATTCTCATATGTTAATCATCATAGAGACAGGTAATTTATGAGTGCAGGGGAATACCTTCTTAGGATTCGCAGCCCCCTCAATAACCCCTACAATGCGTTTACACGAAATCAACAAATCCAACGCATTAACCTCAATCATACCCGTCGGCGGTGGCACACCAACAAGCGCCAAAGTGCCTCCATGCGCCAATGCCTTGACGGCGTCTGAAAGTATTGCCGGTCGACCGCAAGTATCGAGAATATAATCCACGCCTTCGGGGTATATTGCCAGTATCTTTTCGGATAGAGTGCCGCCACCGGGTGGTTTGAGGCTGTTGATTGTATGTGAGCCCGTGAGGGAGGCTGCTATTTCCAGTTTGGAGTCCACGATGTCGACGGCAACGAGATCTTTGACTCCGAGGGCTTTGGCGGCTAGGAGTCCTGCGAAGCCGACGGGGCCCATGCCGATGATTGCGATTTTGGAGGTGTCGGGGTCTGGGCGGAATTCGTTCAAGACCGTGCCTGCGCCGGTCAAGTAGCCGCATGAGAAAGGAGCTAGATACTGCAGATCTGTCTCTTGGGTCTGAGAAGGAATTTTGACAACGGACTTTTCCGTTACGATAGCCATTTTGCTCATTGATGACTGTCCGAAGAACTGGCCATGGACCGGTGTGCCATCCGGTAAGGAGATGGGTGATGATCCGTCTGCGCGCGCGGTGGATAGAAAGTTTGTCTCTGTGCAGCGAGGACAGCTGCCATGCCGGTCACTGAGACAGGCTTTGCACTTGCCGCAGAAATTAAATGAGAGGATCACAGTGTCGCCTGATTTGAGGGTTTTGTCTTGAACATTGGATCCTACTTGTTTGACTATGCCGATGCCTTCGTGGCCCAGGACGGCGGGGAAGTGGCCAATTGGCATGCCACCTTCTTGGACGACGATGTCCTATGTCAATCAGGTTAGACAAAATGATTTGAAATGTCAGAGTTGGGCGAGATGAGAACAAACCGTATGACATAAGCCCGTATACTTGATCTCAACCAGAACTTCAGATGGCTGTAATTCATTAAGAACAACATCCCGAAGGACAAAAGGCGCATTCGCCTTTTCCAAAACATATGCAAGCGTGGTCGTCATTTTGGTTATCTGGTGGTTTTGGCTCAATAACATAAATCATGATAACCCTCCCCATAATGCCCGGTTATATAGTCCCTTCTGTACCTGAACACTACCCGAAGACAGATGCCGGATCTCGACTCCGCGTCGGTTTGGCTACACCCCGCATTCTTAGCTTGGGATTGCCACTGGGTACAGAGCTGGTAGCTTTGCCATGGGGATGGCCCGGGATATAAAAGCAGGGATTTGCTGGTGCATAGCAGCCAATATTATGGAGGATTTCCGTGATTTTCGAGGAGAGGGAGTAGAACTACTCCGCTTACTGAGCAGGTCTGCAGTGTACGTGCACCTTCCTCAGGGCCGAAAGTGGTAGAGGTTCATCCGAGGCGAAGCATAAATCATGAGAGCATCCCGTATATCCGTACAAATAAGGACCCTTAGACGACGATGTTAGAGTTGCAATCATCTAGATTCTGATCAGTGCATAGATAAGAAGGGCCTGTCCTCGTTGGTTGGGCCTTTGATGAGAGGTGCGACTTGTCGACAGAGTGATGTTCCCGCACGCGCGAGCGATTGGACAGACTCGTGGTAAATATCATGATCATGCGCATATAGATAGTTTACCATGTGATACTCCATCAGGGAGGGTGGTTGAAGAACGTGATCCACCAACTCATGAGGGCCATGATCTTGTATTATATTACAATAGATTACTAAAAAATACACGACCACTTGTAAGCACCGTAACGTATTTCTCAACAAACTACCGATTCAGAGCTTTTAATTGGCTGACTTGGAGTACATCTACCCATTTCAAGTATAACTCCGTATTAGCCCTTTGTATTTGATACGAAACAATCGCATTCTTCATACAGAGAGTGTAATCTATTACGTAACTTTTGCAGGTGAACGGTTGAACCCCTTCCTTCTTCCCCCACCATCCCCGCGTCTGTATAAATTATTTACTCGAGCTCTCTCATGATAGTTTGATTGTTTGGCGTCTTGTCATTTGAACACTATATATATTATACCGAGAAAGGTACGTTTGTTTCATTGCAGTGTTCTGTTGCTTCCGTTTTCATTTTTCATCTGTTGTTTAATTCATTCTGCGGGTGGGGTGCAGAGATGAGATGGATGAGATGAGACGAATTTAGAACCTGTCCGACAAAACGACGAACAGAACGCAACAGAGACGAGACAAAACAAGCTTATCTCGTCTGATATCATCACTCATTACCCTTTACTTGGGTCGATTTCGTGATATGAGCTGACCATGAGATGAATTGCAGATCGTAGATTTCTTCCCATCCTCGACCATCCACAATGTCTTTGCAAGAGAGATTCGAACGGGCCACCGTTGACGTCAAAAGACTCAACAACGCAACAGACTCAGAGAGACTTGAGGTACGCGAGACGACAGTCAAGTCAGCCCGATGTCGAGTTCTCCTTCGTTGCGTTGAGTGAAACTGACAGTTGCTTCCTTCAAAACACAGTTTTACGGTCTTTATAAGCAGGCAATTGGTGAAACGTACAACCCGGAAAATAAACCCAAATTCTATGCATTCGAGGTAACATATGAACCCTGCTCCCTCTTCTTTTCAAACCTCCCGATTTTGCTAGGTATATGCTTTGTGCGACCTATATTGATCTTTCTTCTTCTCCACTATAGGCAAAGGCCAAACACGATGCTTGGGAGAAAGTCAGCGAACTCTCGCGCGAAGAAGCGCAAGAACAGTATATCGAGCTCTTCGAAAAACTCAAGGCGAAATATGGTTTGATGCCGGAACCCGAGAAGAAATAAGAAAGACCAGTCATACCACGATCGAATGATTGAAGTAAGGGGAAAGGATATCAAGGGCATAATGCGGGAGATGAAGAGTATTATATATGTGTAACTGAGCTTTATTCAATGTTCACCATATGAATCGTTTCATCCACGCTCTTAACGAGTAGGAACATTGAGTTCGTTTTTGTCGTGTTTGCTCCTGGTTTTTCTGTATTCGAGTTGTCAACCAATTTCACTCCTGTCTACGCCTCCCATGACTGTCCTAACCAGTCGGGTTCTGGATGGTTGATCGTGGCGCACCAAGGAACATCTTGTACCCTATATGGCGTGAGTGGCAGATCGTAGGGCATTCGAAAGCCCACAATAGAATTGCCATCCTCCGTCTTCATTGAATCTGGCGTGTCTTTTTTGAAACAGGGTACCATTTGCGGCCTTTCAGAATCTGTTCTCAACGAATCGCCTACTATTAGTTGGGGCCAAACAAGGACACCAATCTCCCAACTGCAGATTCGCACCTCTCCATTGGAGTTTGGTGCAGCTCCCCAGGCTTGCGCGGATAGATTAGCAGAACTGATCATAGCCCAGTCAATAGTATCCATATTGGATCTGTCTGAAAACCGTATGTAAGTCTTGATATGAGGTGCGGCACGACGTCGACCTGCATCTGTTCGTTGATTGACGTGTCCTTCAGCATTCGAGCGATCTCCAGCCCAATGACACAAATAAGGACGCATATATTGAAGCTGCTTTTGTTGTGTAACACTCTGTAGTTTCATATGTATAGATCCTCCGGATCCATATCCGTTCAACGATCTCCGGATCTCATCGGGTGTAGGAAATATTATCGAGTATTTAGGCCGTTGCGTCTTGTTAGTGTGAGGTAAATTCGTTGATGGACATAAACTGTCAAACAAGACATCTTTGAGCCATTTATCCGTTTGGCCGAGAGACGCGATCGAGGAAATCTAGAGAATCTGTTATTGGGGGAGGCAATCGCAATTATTGGAGTGAGACATACTTGTACCACAACATGAGGACACTTGTTCTTCTCACTGTCTCTCAACGGAACTTGACGGAGAGCGTCCTTCAAGGCTGGCCAACCCCATAATGTTGACATACTGGAATCTTCCCGGCTGAGTCTTTCCTTTGACGGGACACTAGCTATCAAAGCAGCTCGAACGGCTTGAAAGTCAAACTTCCGCAGCTGATCAACCAGTGATCCTGTTTTCCTCCTTCCATAAAAGTCAAGATAGGCTAGAAGATCCCGTTTAAACCTAGCCCCAGTTCCGAATGAAGTAGCCTGTTCTGGTTCGGAATCATCCCGTGTCGTAGATACGGGGAGAAGTGGCGATCGCCAGACAGCTTGTGACATGTTCGCCCAATCTCCGGCAAGCATGTTAGCTGTATGGATGATGACCCTGGATCAAAGTTAGATCAGAAATTAAAACACAGAATTTAGGATCTCACTGAGCAAGGTCGTCATGTCGAAGAACGACCATCATCTTTGAATGATGTGTGCCGAATGGCTCCGGCATATAAGCCACAATAGGTTCAACATTAGGATAGCGAGCGCATGCTTCCTGCAAAGAATCAGATACTAGTATCATCAACAAAAGAGGGGTTTGAATGCACATCTATTCGAATGCGATTTGGAGAGTCTTGTTTCCACGACCCATGCACTATTTTCACTTGCACAAGATCTTTCACATCGTGATCAAATTGGCTCATGACAAAGTCGACATCAAAGCAATAATTAAATTGCCAGCATTCTCGAATCATAGGATCACCGAGGATGTCGTGTAATTGAACTGTGTCGATATTCTTGTCGGCGGGAAGATCTCTGATATGTGTGAGCTGTATGGGTGAGCGTATGATGCGAGGTTGCCCCTCAGTAATACTAGGTTTGATTTCATCATTTGGTTTTCTGCTTCGTATGCTGTCGATATTGCGTCGCGCATGATCAGCATGATCGATATGGTTGTGCTTGGGAGGCCGTCTGTCGTGGGTCGTCCATGGTGGTGTGACCGGTCTGCTCAGTGATACGAGAGTGGTTATATTTTCCTTCAGTGCGTTTTCCTCATGATCCTCTTCAGAATCTGCAATCTTTCGTTTCTTTGCTAGGGGTAACATGGTAGATGATTGGATTGGTTGGGTCGAAAGTAGTTGGCAAGGATGAAGTTGTTTAGGTGCGGGAAGAGGCAGCTCTAGCCCTTTGTTAGGCTTACTGAGGAAGGAGCACAGCCCGCTCTTGTCCAAACAATTGGCTGTCCTTCCCTGCATTTTTTGCAGTGCCGCCAACACTTTCTTCCATAGCACACATCTCGTTACATTTCCAACCCAATCACCTACTCAGTTTATGCGCCGACCAGCCTTGTCCTAACGACTCGCTGTACGACTAAAGTACTCTGCATTGGGATTCTGCAAGATGGAAATAATAAAATCAGCCTCGCGTGCCACAATGCCTTCCTTTTGCACATGTCTGTACGCTTTTGCGTACTCTTCTCGAGTGGTTGATCCGTCTTCGAAGAAGATCGGATTTTCCATATACCATTTTGTGAAACGACCTTCAAGGCATCGATGAACTAGTCGATCTTCTTGATAATTTGTGTTTTCATACCCCAAGCACAATGGGTCTTTCGAAGCTTTTCAGGAAAAAGAAACCTAGATCTTCAAACACTTCGGCCGTCCAAAATGTCTAGTCAACAGGAAATCTTCCTCTCCCAGACACTGGCCCGGAACAAATGGGGGTTGTTGTTGCGAACTCCACAAATCCTGCCTTTCAAGAAGCGTGGAATCAACATTGGATGAGACTCGACAAAAGCGAATGGAATGATTGGAGTTTCAAAAGAGTCCCTGCTCCGTTACAAGTGCAAAGGACCATTGAAGATATGGACAAGCTACATCGTCAAGAGACTTCAAGCAGAAGAGTGGCAGATCCGATGTTAAGATTCTTGAGAGCTATTGAAACAGTCATGGCCGGAGCTACAATCGGCATCCAAGCATATCCGGACGTCAGCTCTATTGTCGTTGGTGTAATCCGCGTCGTAATCAATGTTCGTATCTCCCTTTGCTATTCTTATTTCCGGGCTGATCAATAGTAGGTTGCAGTTAAATATCTCGAGTATTATGAAAAACTGAGCAGAATGTTAGAAGAGCTTGTGGACGATATAGAGGTGTTGGATAGGTACACCCGAGATAACACGAAGTCGCCCGAATTACATGATGTTAGACAGCAATTGCAGATACATCACTATTTTGTACGGCAGGCTGACTATGTCTTAGACTCTAGTCGCTCTTTACACAAATATACTTGCCTTCTGTCGACATGCACACCGTGTTTTCCGTATCCAGGGCCAAGAACGAGGTATGATCCCCTTCTTTTTGATGAAGAAGGTCATTCATAGAACATAGGTCCAAGTAGCTTCGCTGTCTTAGCAAAAGTTCAGTGGGCATCATTCGAGGAAGAATTTGGGGAGATACGGTCAAACCTGAATCGTTACACTGCCAAACTAGGCAGGTTAACTGCAGCGATCACGATGAATACGGCTTTGAACATCAAGGAGGAGTTAAATAAGGCGTCCTCGACTCATGCGCGTACGTTTGTTCATGAATGCTAATTTGAACAATATAACTACTTGCTAACTTACACTAGAGAATGAGAGAAAGGAATTCCTGGACTGGATATGTAGAGACAAGATTGAGGAAATCCACAGCATCGTTCGTGGACAGCGACTAGCCGATACTGGCTCATTTATCTTCAAAAACAAGGCATATATAACATGGGTTTCAGAACAATCTACGAGACCTCTATGGATATATGGAGCAGGTAAATATTGCTCTTCCGTCTACGGAAGATTGTACTTATTGACGACTTCCTCCAGCTGGCACCGGCAAAAGTGTCCTTGCGTGAGTATGAAATATCCCGACACTAGGGACGGCATATCACTAAAAGTCTCTAGGTCGATGATAATTGATCACTTAAGCCAAGGCGGTGATCAGAATGATAACACAGTGGCATATGTCTACATAAAAGGAGAGGATACTGATCTGCGGACTTCGCCTGACCGAATAGTCTCCAGGCTCATCAAACAGCTTTGTTGGAAATTGGAAACACTCCCAGATGAAACTCTGGATTATTATCGCCGATGCAAGAAAGACGCGCGCCTTCCTGTGCTGAATAAACTAGCAGCAATGTTCGTGGACTGTGTAGGCTCTCTGAGCCGCGCATTCGTGGTCATTGACGGACTCGATGAATGCGAAGAGAAATTCCGGAAACTTATATTGGATTTTGTTTGTACAACAAGTCAACAAAGCAATTCTAAATTCCTTGTTACGAGTCGTTGGGAGTGGGACATTGAGCGTGCCTTTTCTCGTATCAAATCACTACTCATTCCCGGCATCACCTCTGATCAGGAAGATATTGCTAAGGTTGTTAAACATCGCGTGGAGAAAGAACTAGGGCATTTCAGCTCGGATACTCAGGAATACATCATCCAACAACTAGTCGAGAAATCGAATGGAATGTGAGTAGATCTGAAAACATACAATATGCCCATGCTGACCCTAGAGCAGTTTCCTGTGGATCACATTTCATCTGAACGACCTTTCACAGGTATTAGAGAGTGACATAAAAACCCAATTAAGCTTACTGCCATCCGACTTGCAGACAACCTATGTCCAGATTTTTCGAAAAATAAACAATCAGCCGGTCACAAGCAGGCAGCTTGCTCAACGTTGCTTTCTATGGGCATTTCATACCGAGTGTTTGCTAGACAGTGCCGCATTCATGGATGCAGTTGGCCTCGTGAATGATCATGAGAAGGTAGAATATGATGCATATGAACTAACGGCGGTCACAAAGAAGCTAATTCGGGTCACTAATCTTGGGCTGATACGCGTAAGACCAGTCCATTTTTCTTTAAAGGAGTTCGTGGTGGATTCGCAACCGGAGGTACCACTAGAACTACAGAGTATGATTCCTGATTATGAAACGGCAAATGCTCGCCTGGCCATCGAATGCCTTCGGCATCTAATGGCGGACATTCCTAATAATGATTGGTTCGGAAATATTTTACCTTATTGTGGCAGCTACTTTGACACTCATATCCGACGCCTTACCACAATACCGGAGGAGATTTTCCAGATCCTCGATCGCCTTATTTTAACCGAGAAACACAAACTGTTGAAGGTTCTAACTTGGCGCTATCTGGTTCCAATCGAAAAAGAAGGACAGACAGATTTTACCTGCATCGGTAACCCGCAGTCAATTGATCCTATGTTTTTTTTGCGGTGCACGAAACTGGACCAGATACCCACCATATGGGCGCGGTATGCAACACTTGAGCGTATCGACACTTATCCAGATAGCTACCTACACGTTGCAGCAATTGCTGGCTTGGAAGATATCGTGGGTGAATTGATCGAGCGAGGCGTTGACCCAAATCGAGAGGTCGGTAACTTCACGCCGCTGCAAGCTTTGTGCGATAAGAAAAACGAGATATCCGAAACAACTGTTCTCATGTTACTTGAAGCAGGAGCGGACCCCGACAAAGCCACGCCGGGCGAAGCATCGCCCTATGAACACGCTCAAGGCCTTAAAATGGAAAAATATGTACAGATTATGAATAAATTCAAGAGTGGGAAGAAGGGTTGAAACGCCGGACAGTAGCGTCGGTGACAAGGAGCGCTTTGCGAAGACCACCCTCTCCTTAAGTAACGACGTGAAGAACTATCAGAACATAGCCTGAAATTTGGCGCAGGCACAGTTGTGAAACGGCTCCCAGAAGCTCGTGCGTCTCGTTCATCAATTACAGAATTTGAAAAAGAACATTTAGTATTTAAGGGGATCTTCAAGTCAGCATGTAGATTCATTTAAACTAGGTATGACTGACCATCTAATGATATCCCTAGTGTCTATTGTCGCCATTCTAGAACACTCACGGAGCACTGCCCACCCATCCTTACCCTAACATTGGCCATCCTTCCCTGCATCTTTAGCATTGCCGCCAACGCTTGCATTACCCAACCCAATCAAATCTCCCGTTTATGCGCCGTCCAGCCTTGTCTTGCGATGCAGCGTGCATGCACTACACCGTACTACTTTGCGGCAACGTTTCGCATTGTAGACTACAGCGCCCATCAAACATTCAAATCAGCCTCGTGTGCCACAGTGTCTCCTTCGTTTTTTCGGCTCCCCCAGACCTCAAGAGATGCCTAGGTCTTAGGTATATACAAATCATCGCGAAATATTCCTCAAAATGCAGCTTTTTATGCCAAGTATTCAATATATACATCATAAACAATGTCTATCTTAACGATATTCCGAAAGAAGAAGAAACCCAATTCCCAGAAAGTGAAAGATATCACGCCAGTCGAACAACCCCCGAGCCTAGACGTTGGCCCTGACCGCATGCAAAATGTCATCGAGACTTGCACGAGTCCTGCATTTCAGGAAGCATGGCGAAAACATTGGGACGATCTTAGTGACGGTGAGAAAGGCTTATGGAGTCACCGACATACTCAAACTCCCTTACAGATAGAGGAAACTATGAAAAAACTGGATAAGAATCACTTGGACGAGTCGCTACTCAGGAAGATATCCGATCGTACCCTTAGTTTTCTACAAGTCATCGACTTATTGATGCGCGGTGCCACAGTTGCAGTCCAGGGGGCTCCAAGTGTTGGTTCCGTGGTACTAGGAGTGTTTCGCGTTGTGATTGATGTTTGTCTGACTTCTTACCTTTGCGATGAAAAGCTCGAGCTAATTTTAAGGACAGTCAGCAGTCAGATATCTTGAGTATTACGAAAAGTTGACGGAAATGATGGAATACCTTACCGGCCTTCTCCGTACGTTGGGTGTTTACGACGGCATCAACTTCAATGAACCGCGGCTACATGAGGTGAGGAGCCTCAATGTTGATCTGTGCTGCCGATTGGTTTTCTAATAATGGTAGACCTTGGTCTCAATTTATACAAACATACTTGCTTTTTGTAGGCACGCACGCCGAGCTTACCTGAACGAGAGCAACAATCAAAGTGGGTATATTTGTTCTCTATACGAGAAGCTCGAACTAACGAAAAACAGGCCCGAATGCTCTCGAAATTTTTGCAAAAGTGCAATGGATCCCCTTTGAGAAGCAATTCAGCCAGATTAGAGATAATTTGCAACACCAAACCGAGAATCTGAATATAGTATCTAACGCCGTTACCATGAAGTCAGTACTGGCAATCGAACAGGATATGAACAAGAAGCAATCTCTGAAAGCACGTAAGTTTCGGCTATCTTGATATGACTGTTGAGCTGAATGCTGACGAGGAATAGAGAAAGAGAGACGAGAATTTCTTGGCTGGATATCCAAGCGTGATGATGTTGAGACATTGCATGACGAGACTAGCAATAAACGATACAAAGACACTGGATCGTGGCTGGTTGAGACTGATGCTTTTAAGAAATGGGCCGACCAGAAGGAGGAGAATATTTTATGGCTGAACGGCCCCCGTACGTTCTCCTACTCCCAAGATATACTCTCTTCAAGCTAACATTTATTATGAAGCCGGCACGGGGAAAAGTGTTCTATCGTGAGTCAATGTAATTACCTAAGTGATATCTGACTTGCTAATAGTAGTAGCTCGGTGGCAATCAAACACCTCATCGAACGCAGTAAACATACAAAAGATACCGTCTTATATGCTTACTTCAGCGGAGAAGAAACGAACACTCAGTATCCGCCAACACAGATGATATCCAGTCTTGTGAAACAGCTATGCTGGAGTCTTCCAGCACTCCCAGAACCCGCGATAGAGTTCTACAACGATTTTCCAAGAAATGGACGAAGGCCCTCTTTCAATGACCTGGAATCTCTGTTTCGGAAATGCTTAAATCTTTTCGAGCGTGTCTTCATCGTTCTCGATGGCTTGGACGAGTGTGAGCAGAAACATCGAAAAACGATACTGGATTTTGTGTTTGATCTTGGAGTCCGGAGTGAGGATGTGAAAATCTTCGTCGCCAGCAGAAAAGAGATTGATATATCACATGCTTTTCGACGTCACAAGTTTTTAGATGTGAGCTCTAGAAATCCTCTGGCGCAAGAGGATACTGCGAGACTAGTAAAGCATCGGGTAGCGACTGAGCTCAGTCATATTGATCCGGAGGTTCAAGAGACTGTCATCCAGACGGTAACTGAAAAGTCCAAGGGAATGTGCGTTTTACTTTCTAGTTTTTTTTTTAACCACGAGCGTTAATATGTCTTAGGTATCTTTGGGTGGACCTCCAATTGACCGAGCTAGCCCAAGTCCCTGAAGCTGATATCAAAACGCAATTAGACCTATTGCCTGCCGGACTAGAGGATACGTATGTGTCCATCTTTCGAAAAATGAATGCCCTACCCCAAACGGCCAGGGCCCTCGCACAGCTTTGTTTTCTGTGGGCACTCAATGCTAAAGTCGTTCTAAGTTCAGGCACCTTCATTGATGCAGTTTCCCTAGCACACAAGACTACGCCTCAACAGACAAAACCTTACGACGCCAATGTCCTTAAAGAGGTTACTTTCGGTCTTCTCACAATAGAGGACTTTGTATTTATACGCGTGAGAACTATTCACTTTTCGTTAAAGGAGTTTGTAATCGATCCAAACGCCAATCGCCCGGAGGATCTACGAGAATTTTTCCCAGATAGAGAAACTGCAAATGCTAAATTGGCTATCATGTGTCTTCAGCATCTGATGAGTGATGCGGAACCACATGATATCCTCGACACATGCCTCAGTTACTGTGCCGAGCATTTTGACGGTCATATCCAGAGTCTGACGACAATCCCGGAAGAGCTGTGGAAACTTCTCGACTACATATTTCTGGAAAGACCAGCAATACTAAAGAGGATTTTGGCTTGGAAGTGGGCTTCGCATCATTGGGATTATCCGAATATTGCATGCATGGGTAATCCCAAAACTGTCGACCCTGATGTATTCATGCGAATCACGAAACTGCATGAGATACCCGCCATCTGGTCTCGCTATAGGGTTGCCGACAGATCGGTACGAGGCTATCCAAATGACAACATTTTCCTAGCTACTCTATACTGCCTTGATGACATCCTCGAAAAGATCATCTCCCAAGGTGTCAATATCAATAGAGCGACAGCCGATAGATTCACAGCTCTTCATATTGCTTTAGGGGTAATGCCAGATGATAGCAAACGAACATCCTCCGCGAGGAAGATCCTCCTCGATGCTGGCGCAGACTGGAATTATGATGCTCGCCATGTCCCCAGTGGAAATCCTCGCAGTGACTACCAAACACCGCTGAATGCAGCACTTTTGCATGAGTCTTATACAGGAGTCAATATTATTGTTAACCATGAATCGTTCAATCTTGCGACTTATATGAAAACCATCCCTGAGAAGTGCGCGGATTATATCAGGATAATGGTCGCTCAGGGTGCAGATATGAATCAACGAGATGAGTATGGGGATACTGCGCTTCGGATAGCAAGGGATGATGGGAGGCAGGACTGTGTTGAGATACTGGAGGAACTTGGTGCTGTGGAATGAATCGGATATTGGGCATACGATGAGACCTTCAGTATTGAATTGGTGTCATGTTTTCCACGAATTATGCCATGCATATAGAATGATCTGGCGAATGTGTTTGAGTTGAGGGACATTGTTTTATTAAGGCGTTTTTAGTATTATACTCTTACAATCACTGGTTAGATATAAAATGCTCAAAAACACCGCTCGTGCTAAAATACTAGTAATACAAATAGCTCGAAGAACACAGACTGAAAAAAAAAGTCTTTTACCACAGGAATCTCTGGACCTTCCCAGGCTCCTGCGGCCACTCAAACCCCTTATATAAAAACACATATCCAGTCACCGCATTAATAATCAAAAACCAAACGGTCTCCATAATTTCAGGCAACGCAGTGAAAATTTGTGCCTTGAAGCTCGATTGCCGCTCCTTTTTGAATACCTCTGGCGTCGGTTGACGGGGGAGATGTATCCTCCATACCACCCATGGGATAATGAAATATCTAGGCTCAACGAGAGGAGCAGTGATAAGTGAAAGAGCGGTAGCAATAAGCCAAATGAGCACGAAGCTGACGCGAGGTCGTTGATTTTCGCGCTGTTGTTGGCGTAGTGCAACATGTGCCTGGATCTTGGCCAAGATTTCTGGTGTAAGGACTTGGGTTTGTTGGTCTTGTTGTTTCGTTTTGGCGGCAGCAGGAGAAGGGGATTTTTTGTTGGCATTGGCTTTTGCTGCTTGCTTCTTTTGTTGTTTCTTTGCTTCTTTTTCTTGCCTTTTGCTTGGCTTCTGGGTTTCTGGATATGAAGGGAACGCCTCTTGTGGAGTCGCTATTTGAATTGGAGGGGGCTTCGGTGCTGCAGGGGAGAATATGCCAAACGCAGTAATAACAGCCCATGCACACAAAAAGTAAACCGGAACAACGGCGTATTTGACAGCTGGGTGAACTCTAGTCAGGAGTCGAAAGACATAGAAAACATAGTGTCGGTTGTCGGCCAATGTGAAAGGATGCACAATGGTGTTGAAGTGTACGGCTGCGAGTATCAAGGGGATGACAGCCAACGCCGTAAGTACTGATGGAAGTCTGGGAGCATTGCTCAAGTTATAGTCGAGGTATTTTGGAATGAAGCGTCGAGGAACAACGGCATTCAGAACGCCTATTGAGATAAGGGGAAACGAAAAGAAGACAAAGTATGGCCAGATGTATAGCATCTGAGGCAAATGGATACCGGCTGTGTGGAACTCTTTGTGTCCCAAGACAACGCTGCCGTTCCATAGCACAAAAGCGCCAAAGGCTCCTAGTATGATGAGGTGCGGGATAATGGACGCTACTACGAGAGGCAATTCGCTAAGTGCAGCGCACCCTAAAGATAGTCCAGTCTTGAAGTAATCTACTCCATGTTAGAAAAAGGGAGAGATATCTTTCCCCGAGTAGCACTTACTAGCAAAGCTTGCTTCTTCCACAAGTGGATCATATAGTTCGCCCTGAAAACTTTTTGCCATTATCTCGAGCGATCCAGTATATCCGCACGACTTTGTATTCTGCCGTATAGTGCGGACAGCCTGCAAACCGCCCATGAACACAGATACCCAGAATATATTCGTCTGTCTGAAAACAAGAGCTATGCACCCAACTGCGACGAAAGCCAAGGCCTTGAATGACACATGACCACGTAAAGCATCAACTACCGTCTTTTTCTGGCCGTTCGGATCTGATCTTTCCGTATCCCAGATATATGCCTGGATCACAACGATCAGAGCAAGAATATCGGTATAATACAGCCCGGAAAAGAAGAACAGCGGTGGAAACAAGCAAATATTCAAAACAGTATGGCTAAGCCAAGCTCCAGCTGCTCGAGTATTTTGCTCTTTTCTGAGCAGATCTAACAGCGTCTGAAGGCGCCATGGTAGGAGGAAAGCCGCAGCGATGGAATTCGTAGCCCGCAAATCAAGAACACTAAGCTGCTCAGAAGTCTCTTTCAGCAACGAGCGACCAGTGCAATCAAGGTAAGACCATAGATATAGTCCTGGCGGTGTGGTTATTTTAGGGTCCCAGCTAAACCAATCATGTCTCCAGTATGTTTGAGCCTGGCCAACATGGAAGACTTCGTCAAGATACGGCTCTTGAACAGTATCGTTCACTAGCTTCCTCCATAAAAGAAAGGACATCAAAAAGAATGGCACCAAGTACCGGCCAGCTAGGGTAAGACCGGTCTCGGCTTGAGAGCTCATGGTGTATTATACGTTCTTTCCTTGATTTCAATTGAAAGCCAGATAGGAAATCATAACATCGAGTGTGCGCATTGGCCTCCGAGCCTTCCGAGCAATTCAATTGGGGCGTCTATAGCATAGTTAGTTGTGAAGGACGAAAAATGTGAGATGATGTTGTCTGGCTCCAAAACAACACTCCCGTTGGCTCAAGGCGATGCAAACAGCGCAAACAGAGCACATTCCCGCCCCGCAAAAGATTATCCAGTCGCGATGCATAACTTGCGAGAGATAAACTTGGAAATTATTTTGGCTTGAACAACATGGATCGATAACAAGGAGGGGAATATAAACATTGATATGCCCCCTTCCGTGAAGCGCGCAACATCCGAATTCACTTCTGAAAAGCGCCGCTAAATCTACAGAAACACCAACTCGACGCGTTGAATCTCCGCAAAATCCACGATAACCACACGCCCATGGCTTTCCCACTACAACGAGGCCTGACGGCTCCAGAAATAGAGTTTCTCTCGGAGATGGAAATGGTCACAGTCGTACCTCGACAACGGCTAGAAGAACTTGAATTGCTATCTGTACGTGAGAGAATCGGACCCCGCAGTCGGCCTCATCCCCGCGGCCTGAGAAGTTGAAGATCTACATTCCGCGTTCGCGCATTGATACACAATGCTACGTATCAGAATACTAATATGACTTGGTCGATGTGGTTCAGGGCCCAACGGAAAAACTCCTCCCACCACAGCGCGCGACGCTTCCTCTCTGGCTCGCAATCCTTCTCAAAAGACAACGACGTGTAAACATCGTTCCGCCGCATTGGCTCCACCCCGAATGCTTGCAAATCATCCTCCAGTTCGAGACAGAAACGAAAGAGTATTCAGATACATTCTCACCACCACCCACACTACCAGGCCAGCGCAGGGCACGCGATGATGGCAGAAGACAACCGGCCGCCCCTCCACGACCGAAATATACCCTTGACGGACAACGATACTACCCAACACCGCCTTTCTTACCACAAAACACCGCATTGACAGCCACAGAAGCACAAGACGTGGAAAGAGAGATTGCCCTACCATATCACTGGCTCGAGGTCGGAAATATGCTTCTCGACGCTGCCAGTGACGATCTCACCGAGCCCGACCAAGTACGACGCCTACTCAAAGATCTACGAGAAGTCCGAATGTCGAAAATGAGAAAACGCGTTGAATCACTAGACGCCGCAGCGACGGCTGGAGGCGGTGTATCGCTGACCGGCGTCGGAGCTATGGAGATTGGTGAAATGAGAGGATTCGTCGCAGGAGTAGTTGAGGGACTACGCAAAATCGGCGCGTCGCGCGAGCAGGCTCGGAGGGAACAACTAGCTGAAGAAGGGTCTGTTCAGGGCTATACCCAAGATGATGACGATATGGAATTCTAGAACGACCCTTTACTGCATAGTTGATCTGTTTCGCATTTGTCACTGGCGTTTTTTGAGCAGGGTGGTTTTGTTTTAGCGGGAGTCCCTTTACTGTTTTCCTCGCGATAATACCCAGATAGTGAAATGATATTCATTGCATCTACAAAAACCGTATTAACTATGCTAATTGATCCAAGACGCCGTACAGAATGCGAGGAACCAACACTGCCCAACTCATTGGCCAGTATCACCCAGAAAGAAGCGTTCTAGTAGCTATGAAGAACGCATGAAACATTGGCATTTCAATTGTACCCAAATCATTTATAAAGCAAACGCTTATAAAGCAGGACCCTGCGCATGAGAAGTCTCCCGATCTTTCTGCTGAAGTTTCCTCCTCGCCGCCAGGATCATATCATCTCTTCGCTTCTGTAACAATCGCTGACGCTCACTCTTGTTCTGTGACCAGGCGCTTTCTGGTTTGGACGAGATTTCTTGTTCTTCGGCTATCCGCTGACTTAGGTTGTAGCGCGATATGAGGTCTTGGGATCCGGACTTTGCGGCCGGTGTTGGTGTAGCTGTTGTAGCGGGACTGGCTGGCTGTGGGATTTGGGGTTGATATGATGGTGGAGGCTGCAAAATAATCGAGTTAGTCAAGCGATTCCAATCCTATCCAGGGCGGCGCAAACAGCAACCATGAAGGACATACAGTATCCAATCCCCTTCCAGTCAATATCCTCTCCGTGGTCGCCGCAACACTACCCCCATTCCTCTGCAAATCCCACATAATATCCCTCCGATTCAACTGCGGGAACATTTGCGATATCTGCTCGACTTGAGCGGGATCAATCATGCGACCGCGCGAACGACCAGCGCCATTTGCGCCTCCGTTGCTGCCATCGCGATTCAGGAACCAGCGTATAACGAGAAAGGAGACGACTGCTAACGTGAGCAGGGAGGGGATGTTGATGGAGGGTTCTTCGTCGACCATTTTGTTCTCGGGGGGTTGTGGTGTGATGTCAGATCAGCTGGATATCCGCGGCCCGATGCCCGAAGGGTGAAGTTGAATGAACAGGGGGATGATAAGGATGTTCGCGGAGTAAGAGTTCCTCTAGTCTTCTAGATCGCAGTCTTCCGTCGAGCAGTAATTCAAGCCAGGGTCACTATCTTCCACCTTCACGCTGCAGACAACCACGTTCTTGGTCTTGTCCGTTGTCTTGGACTGTCAGGATGCGGCAATGGCGATGGAGGTCACGGGGGTGGCGATCTTGCCTTAGGCGGCTAACTGCTCACGTGTCCGGAGTTTATGCACCGAGGGTTTAGGGTTAGCGTAAAGATTAGGGTTATTGTAAGAACTCCAAGCTCTACTGAGATTATGAACAAGATCGTTGTGTCATACGCTAACCAGAATCCATTTCTCTTCGTCACGCATTCAAGAACCATATGTGATAAACAATATGAATATGCAGAACCCATGTACAGCTGATGACATCCATCTAACACCAAGTAATCCATCCACTCCAAGAAATACCGCAATACCCATAACCCCAAAGCATGAGACATAATCAAAAACGGTTTATAAATAGGAAGTCAACGATCACTTCATGTCCGCTGGCGTTAATGCCTGTACAACACTTGTACCTTCACTGAACCTCGTCCTGAAGATCCGGTTGGCGTTTTGGAACATGCCGTCCTTGAGCGAGACAACAATGAATTGGGAACCCTTGAAACGCGTCTTGATCAGACGTCCAATGTTCTGAGTATGAGACATATCGAGAGCTGCATCAACCTCGTCTAGAATGTACATCGGAGCCGGTTTGAACTGTAGAAGTGCCATAATAAGAGACAGGGCAATGAGTGAACTATAACAACGTTAGACTTGAAATTGATAAAGGTGTGGTTGTAAGAGAACGTACCGTTGACCACCACTAAGCTCAGTAAGACTCTGCTTCCACACCTTTCCTAGAGAGACCTTGACCTCCAGTCCATCTGTAATCTCTTTGCCCTCCGGGGGATCAAGCTTGGCAAAACTGCCAGGAAGCAATTCGGCGAAAATTTGACCAAAGTCTCCATTGACCTTAGTCCAGGTCTTGTGCAGTGCCTCTTTCTTGTATTCGTCTAGATTGATAATGGTCTCCTCAATCTTATTCTTATCACGAATGACAGTCCTCATCATGTTCTTCAGGGCGACTTCTTTCTTCTCGACGCTGTCAATCATGTTCATGACCTTGGGGTTGATCTTCTTCTTCATTCCTTGGAAACGTTCCGTCAAGTTTCGCAGGGTAGATCTGCACTCTGCAATATTCTGGCCTCGGAAGTCGTAGGGAGTGTTGGGTCGGCCGAAATTGTCCTTTTCTTCCTCGATCCACTCGTGCTCGCCCTCCATGTTTGCAACCATTTGGGCTGCCGCTTGCTGGTCTTTGTGGAGTTTCTCGAGTTGATGGCCTAGCTTTTGCATCTCTAAGCCTTCCTCGGTAATGCGTGCGTTCTTGGAACGGATTGCTTGCTCGAGATCGCCCAACTCGTCGTCGAAGCTGGTCAATTTTGCTTGCTCTTCTTCAAGCTGTGCTTGGGCAATGTCATGGGCATCCTGAAAGTGTCAGCACGAATATCTACCAAAAGTAAGGAATATGTTGTCCTACCTTAATCCTGGCTTGTTCCTTTTTGAGTGTTTCAACCTCCTCAATCTGAGCTTGCATGGCACCATCGGCTTCAGCCAACTGTTCCTCTGCAGCAGTAAGGTCACTTCCGGCCTGTTCAGACTCAAGACGTGAAGCTTGGAGCTCCTTGTGCAGAGTCTTGACAGCAACAGAGTTCTTGCTAAGACTCTTCTTCAACGTATCGAGAGAAGTTTGAAGCTCAGCTAGCTTATCATCCTTGTTGTTGTCGAATTCCTTCATGTCCTTTTCAATGCGCTTGATGTCTTGCTGAGCCTCTGCATATCGAGCTTTTGCATTGGCAATATCTTTCTTCAGTTGCTCGATCTGTTCCTTCATCTCCTGGACTGCTTGAATAATCTGATTGACAATCAGTAAACCTCTATATATCTAACCAAAAGACCGGTAACTTCGGTAACTTACCGAAGATGAGCTGTTGCTGTTAATCTGGTCCTCTGTCAGCTTAATCTCGTGATTCTTCAGATCAAGCTCTTGTTTCAAAGACCGCACAGCATCCAGCTTCTTCTTCTCCTTTGCCATAGTCTCTTGCAGACTAGCCAATTGCCGCTCTTTACTTCGCATTTCTCTGTTGATCTCGTGGAGCTTTTGAAGGACCACAAGCACACCACTGGAGTTCGGTGAACTACCACCAGAAAGTGTTCCGGAGGGATCATACACATCGCCTTCTAATGTAACACTCTTCAACCGAACACTCGGATCAAATGTGACTGTCTTTGCAGTTTGTGCATCTTCACAGATAAGAGTTGAACCAAAGACGTAGTTCATAGCTGCAGATACCTCGTCATCATATCCAATGAGTGACAGAGCAAGGTCAACTTTGCCGGGTGCCAATCTCTGGGCAGCTCCGATTTTCTCAGCCGAGGCTTTGAAGGCTGAGATCTTGTTCAATGGAATGATGGTGACACGTTTGCGAAGCTTGCCGTTCTGAAGCAGTTGAGAACCAGTTTCTGCCGAATCGACAACCACGTTGTATAATCGTCCACCGGCGCATATTTCAAGAGCCGTGCCTGCATGGGTCTTTTCCTTGTCCAACGTGAACAATTGTGCAACAAGACCTTTGACCTTCGATCGGTCAAAGCCTTGGTGTGGGTCGGAGTAAGAAAAGTCAAGGTTTGCTACTCTCCTATTCATGCCGTCCGCTCTCTCTCGGAGTTCTCTGATGTGGCGCTGAAGATTTGATTGCTCTTGATAGATCTCTTCTTCTTTACCAGGCTCAAATCCTAGCTTGGCCATTTCGGCTTCCAGTTTGCTCGCCCGTCCTCGCAAGGATTCCAAATCTTTCAAAAGACCTGAGTTCTGCTCGGCTGCCTTTTTGGCACGAGGTTCCTCCTCCTTGATTCTCTTTTCAAGATGTGTCACTTTGAGCTTAGCTTGCTCCTGTTCTGTCGAAGCAGCGCTTGCTCGGTTCCGCGCATCTTGAAGTTGTCCCTGATAGCCATTCTCCTGGCCTTCCTTGGATGCAATACCAGTTTGCAGTGTCTGAAGCAATTCCTCCTTTGTCTCCACCTCTGCGGTTTGAGCGTCAAATTCGGCTTTTGCTGCGTCATATTTCGTTTGAAGTTTCTCGTAGACCTTCCTCTTCTCCTTGAGTAATTTCTCGAGCTCGGCGACACTCTTTTGGCTGGCCTTTCTCTTCTCTTTTTCTTCTGCCATGCTGGCATTTTTCAGCTCAAAAACTGTAGCCAATCGAACCAATTCGTGTGAATTTTCCTTAACCTCGTTTTCCAGAGCTTGAAACTTGCCGCCTTTGCGCAGTTCCTTTTCTCGAACAGCCTTGACGCGCTTAACATCTTCCTCGAGATGCGTAATTTCGTTCTTGAGCCTTGTCGCATTATCTTCAAGATCCTGTATCTTCTGTTTCTTTGCGTCATATTCTTCGCCGGCAACTTTAAGTCGATCGTTGCTCTTCACATAGTCGTGAGCGACCACTAATCGAGTGAGTCGCTCAACATCGTTTTGTGTTTGTTGAAAGTCGAGGAAAGCACGCTTTTCGCCACGGAGTTTCTCGAGTTTGGGCTCAATTTCTTCGTTGAGAAGTCCTTCAATTTCGCGCACTTTCATCTCCTTCTTCGCCATGGTTTTCGCTGCCTTCTCTTTCCTATCCTCGAACATTCGTGTACCAGCAGCTTCTTCAATCATCGACAGGATTTCAACAGCCTTCATATTCAACACCTTCGTAATGCGACCCTGCATAATCAAAAAGTTTGGATTGTTGATATTCAACTGGACACTCTGGAATAAATTCTGAACGGTCTGTTGTTGTGCGCGATGACCGTTGATGAGATATTTGCTGGTACCACCCAAAACGATCTGGCGCGTAACCGATATACTGCCATATTCCTCAAAACCAATTGGCGACTTGGCTTTGTCGCGATTATCGAATACGATAGTCACACTGGCTTTCGTAACACCAGCCTGGCCGCGCTTATAAATAAGATCTTGGAGGTTTTGCGCTCGCACGGTGCTCATATTCGTAATACCGAGGACGAAGCAAATGGCATCGAGGATATTGGATTTTCCACTACCGTTGAGACCGGTGATGGAATTGAACGATTCGTCCCTGCGCGAAAGAAGTATCAGTAACCGACATCATCACCCCGCGCGTATCCCAATGTCCATAGGGCAAGAGCCATCGCAAACGATGTGGAAGAATCGCAAAAAGAGAAGCCATACCATCCTGAGATGACCGTTCGCACAGCATACGACTTGAAGCCCTGTAGTCGATAGTCAACACAATCACCCCGTTACCATCGCCGAAGAACAAAGACATACGTCGATAATAACCTCCACAATCCTCATCTTTGCAAAAACTCGCGAATAATGAAAAGAGCGTAATTAAAGTCCAAGTCGAAAAAGAAACATTAGTATCTGGATTTGCCTGTAAGGAGGCAGCTTGCGCAGCTGTTGAATTTGGTTGTTTTGGCAGCGACCGGTCGCAGTTTGTGTTGATTTTGGCGGAGTTTATGTTGTTGGTCCGCCCGCTAAAACTGTTTATGGTTTGCCTATTCGAGCTTAGTCGTCACGTGCTGCAAGAATTGGATGACTAAGTAATTTAAGCTGGATCTAATTGGGCTAGACTGGATTGTCCATCGGCTAATCCTAAACTGGTGATCGTATATAAATATAAGCCTAATATCAGAGCGATAGGTCTGCATTGCAACAAGCAGCTAACATTGCACTAACGATAAAAAGATTGTAGTAAAAAATTGTCGTAGCCTACAAAACCCCCTAGCTCTTTTATTGCGAGTCAACTATCGATACTCATTGGTCATTACCTCGTCTACACATCTACTCATCTACTAGCATCTTCGTAAAAATGGCTTGATCATCAAAGCACACGCAAAGCTGCGAATGCAATGCATCCTCTTTTCAATCGCTAGGCATATTCATCAATTAACCATAGAATAATGTAGTTCCCACATTGCCCAATGGCAGACCGTTGCCCTGTAGTTAACGCCAATTGCCAAACGTTTAAACGCTCGTTCCCATGCTACCCAATAGACAAACATGATGAATACACGAAGCATCAAAGAAGAACCACCACTATGAAGCGTGAGGAGGGAATCCGGGCCTTTGTTGGATGCCCCGACCAGGATCGAGTCTGTTGTCCAGATCTTCGTAACGGAGTATGAATTCGCGCTAGAAGAGAATGATTAGCTTGGAGAAACCTCGAATATAATGATCGGGGTAGACATACGCGAATCTTCTTCCAAGAGGCAGGATCCCACCATAGATACACGCCACGTTCACTCACACCGCGTTCAACGTCAACGGGACCAGGATAGTTTTCATCTCTCGTGAGCCAGCAGCGTTCGACCTTGTGGTACCGCCATTTGCGGCCCATCAACTCCTCGGCAACGAGCTCTTGCAGAACGTCACGTGGCATGCTGTAGAAAATATAGAAGAGCGTTTCGTCGCTGAAGCTGGGTATCCGAGACTGTAGAGGTTGTACATTTGCGACATTGTAGCAGCTGGGGATTGCAAAGTCCTGCTCGAGAGGAACTGCAGACATAGAAGCAACGAACGGTGACGCAAAGGAATGATGCAGGGGTCTGTCACAGATGATTAGAAGTATACCTGCCGTAAACGATACACGAAAACTTACTCAGGCTGGTTGAGATCCAATCCGAGAGTCATAAGATCCTGACCAACAGCGAGACTGGCCACATCTGGGCTCTCGCTATGTATCATCCTAAGTAAACCTGCAAGTCCAAACTTGTCTAGCTCACTCATTTGAGAAAGAGGCGGTTGATCGCTGCTTTGGCCTGAAGTTATTGGGTCCTGGCTATCGGCTGACACTCCACCAGATTGTGACTGACGTTGTTGCAATTGACTGCTTTCATGCTCTGGAAAGTTCTCGGAACGAAGACCGTCCTATAAAGTAATTAGCTCATTTGCCGCAAATGCACAGAAGTGCGGTGAGCCTACTTCTTTGTCCTGGGCTGATACGCCATTCGGCCCTTGCGGAGATCTCGACGTCGGCATGCCTGGAGCTACTTTCATCAGTATTGAACCAAAATATCAAGTTCAACATGACACACCTGCCGAGACTGATGTTCCCGGTGACATTACGCGATTAGTCTCCTGTCCATTCAATGCTGAGTTCATAAGGTTCCGAGCCTGTGCAGACTGTGTTTGATTTGAGAATGCCAAGCCAGGCCCGTAGCTTCCAAAACCTGTATTCGTTAACACAGAACCCCTCCGCTCTTGCCCAATGTCGTTCATGCGAGAAATCCCTCCCGGGGGTATGTCGGCGGCGTTCCTGCCTAATGGCGGGAACTCTTCAATGTTTCCTGTCTGCGGTTGTCCACCACCGAGCTGGCCGCTAATGCCCTGACCACCATTCCTGAAATCATCTAATCGATTTGCGAATTGAGCGCCAGATGGAAATACGTCGTCTTGGGGAGGCTGTTGCTGGGCGAAGTGTGTCTGGGTTTGGGAGGCTCGCGACGGAGGCTGGCTCGAGGGGGGCTGTTGTCTTTGAACCGGTGTTTGCTGGGTCGCCCGCTGTCCTGCATTTGCCCACACTGCTTGAGCAGAGGACTGAGCCTGGTTTGGTTGGGGTACACCTGATAACGAAGGAAATTCACTAGCACCGCAAAAATCAGCCACCTGTTCTGTCCAGAATCGCGCAGCCAAAATGTGTCCAAAAATACATACGAGAGGTCTAAAGGTGTCGCAGGCTGCGAGCCACCGAGGCTCTGTGCAAACGTTCCCATCGATCCGATACTTCGCTGCTGGTGGTTTTGCAAGCCTGGTGCTGCGCCCATGGGAAGACCAAAGCTCCAGTTCGCATTCGACCCTGTATGCCAAATTTCAGAAATCAGCGAAGTCGTGTTTAACTGCAGTAATAAGTGGTAAAGCGCACCTAATTTTCCGTTGGGTAGTCGACTTGTCGCCATGGATGCGTTTCGAGCTTGTGGCTGTTGTTGTGAGGGGAATCCGGGCATGCCTCTTAGTGGCTGGGGGCCTGGTCCTGTTGTCATTCAGCACATATTAGCTCAGCACATCACAATAGCTCGTCAATCCATGAGCTACACAAAGCTGCACAAAGCAAAATCAAAGAGTGACATGGCCGCCGAGACAAGACCACTAATAAGAATTTCTGACAGGCACTGCAGTGTATCAACCAGTACATCTTCACATATTGTTCATGGATTTATAGTGAAGAGACTCGAGCAGGATCGCGCAATCGCAGGAGATTATGCGAACACATTTTGTTCACTGTCGCATGGGCATGTAGTGGGGGAGGACAGTGCAACTGACCTGGCCTATTCATAGTGGAAGGAGGTTGTGATAGTGTCTGACAGGGTTGCGTTGAGTAGCAGTCGTGAATTCAGTGGATATTCAGGACAATCTGCTCAAGAATCAGAGTCCTTGAAATATGATCGGTTTAGCTTGCGGCTCCAGTTGCGGTGCTCTTCGAGTTGTCTGCAGGAGAAGAGTAATAGCCGCCCGCCTTGGTGCTAGCCGCGCGGTTCTTTGCGTAAGCACGGGCCACTTTAACAATGATGGCTTGGATGATTTGCTTTTAGATTAACCCCAGACAAGCCAGACAATCATCCAGTTTTCCCACCTCGATTTCTGTTCACTGTAATCATGCATAATACGTAGCTGGCAGTAATCGAGTCAATTTGGAAGCCAAACCCTATGTATGTGAGCCTCAATAAGCAAGTCAGATTCTCTCCTATCGGCAAAATACACTACTTGGAGAAGCCGACACATTGATTTAATTTCAACAAGGTCACTCGTATTCAATTCTCCGTCTGCATAAATCTGTTAGACATATTCAGTAGGAGACCTCGTATCAAGAAGCTTGTTAACGTGCAGCTGTTGCTTACAAGCTGTTAGGTCACGTGACTTCAGGCGCTAACGTATATTTTGCGATTGCCGTCAAAGCTGCTCTTTTCGACAACCGCAGGGGTCGTTGGGGACACACGAGGAGTAAACAGATCAATATCAACATCTCGAATGACAATGAATCGCCAATCGGTCGTCCGCCTCACTCGCCAATTGGGCACTCCTCTGTCCTCAGAACTCCCTCCGGCCTTCCTCGCTCCTGCGATACACGGCAAAGCTCAGTCCGCGAACTTTTCATCTACAGCATCCAATGCTGCTCGCCGATTCCCCGATAAGAACAAGCAGCGCGGTGTCTCAGCCATACATATGACAGGACCACGGCATCCATTGACGGTCGCAAAATTCCCGTTACCTACACCTGTCGCCCGAGAAGATCTGCCGCCTCGCGAGTCCAACCCGGATCATGGACTTTGGGGTTTCTTTCCTCCGGATAGGCTGCCAATGAGCACACCGGAATATGACATTGCACATGGTAGGTAGATGCCTTTCCTCTATACATACCAATGACTAATTTATGGTATGATCAGGTCGCTCGTGGTCAATTCAAGAATTACGCGGAAAGTCCTGGGAGGATCTACACTGTTTATGGTGGGTTTGTGTGAAGGAACGCAACCGCATTTCCACATCGAACGTGGAAAGAGAGCGCCTCAAGGCAGGTTTCGGTGAAGCAGAAATAATTGATCGTGAACGAGTGGTAAAGGCACCTGGGACTATTATGGTCTACTTGTCTGTTGCTAACATTGCTTGAATCAAGGTCCGGTCTACTCAGAGAGCTATCAAACATGTACTCCGAGAACGATGGTACGCCTGGGAAGATGCGCGACAGATTTGGTTGAAGGAGGCAGACGAGCAGTGGCAGACAGAACACGACAAGGCCCAACGCGCGGCGATGGCCAAGAAAGAGGCTAAAAGGAAGGCACGAGCGGAGAAGAGGAATGAAGAAGCAGTGCAAGAAGCATAGACGGAGATTTAATCCAGAGCCCAGATCGAATCCGGCGTACTCGATATTACTTTGCACTATTCGAGGAACCTACCCTGACGAAACAACACTCCGTACACCCTGAGACTATTTTTGTATCAATACTGTTCTTTTTATGCTCTTTTGGAAGGAAAATGTACATTAGACTTTTGCAATTCAATTGATCTTCAATATTGTGCCAATCTTTATGGCATGGCAAGAATCCACCGCTTCTTTGGCTTGGGCTCCGCGGGCGGGGACCTCCTTAGTCTTCCCCCAACCAAGACGAAATAAACTATGGGATGGGCCCAGTCTGTTTGCTAGTGCGACAGAGCATAAACAACTTCTCCCTTTTGTATCTCACTCCTCATTCGAATACCCACGATTTACACACAGTAGTCTCGGTGTCTTTGTTCTTGTTTTCAGTTCTCGCAGTCTGATTACCACCATGGATGAGATTGCCCCCGAATACGATGTCGTTGTGCTGGGCACCGGTATGATGATGAAGCTCTACCCCGCAGCGAGATTCTTGGACTAACCTGCTCCCAGGCCTGACCGAATGCGTTCTGTCTGGGTAAGCTATTTGACCTACCGAGTTCGACGAAACAGCGATTAACAATAAAAAGTGTTCTGAGTGTCAAGGGCAAGAAGGTGCTTCACATTGACCGCAATGATCACTATGGAGGGTAAGCCGAACGACCTCCTCATTCATGCTCACGTCACCACATCGCTATGGAAACCTAACACCTCTATAGCGAAGCCGCCTCTGTCAACATTGAAACGGTAACTACGATCAGTTTCCAGTTGTTATATCCAAATCTAACCGTCCCAGCTATTCAAAACATACGGGAACGTTCGCCCCGGTGAGGAGCCATGGAAGAAATACGGCCGCGTGAACGACTGGAACGTCGACTTGATCCCCAAGTTGCTCATGTCCAACGGTGAATTGACAAACATCTTGGTCTCAACCGACGTCACAAGATATCTCGAGTTCAGACAAATCGCAGGAAGCTACGTGCAACAAGGAGAGGGCCCCAAAGCTACCGTTGCCAAGGTTCCTTCGGACGCTGGCGAAGCTCTGCGTTCGTCTCTTATGGGTCTCTTTGAGAAGAGACGCGCAAAGAAATTCTTGGAGTGGGTTGGCGAGTTCAAGGAGGATGACCCCAGCACCCACCAAGGTAGACACTCCTATTTGTCGTGCTGACGAGTTGGCTTGCTAATCCCTGCAACAATAGGTCTCAGTTTGTCCACTGTCACCATGAAGGATGTCTATGATAAGTTCGGCCTAGAGGCCACGACCCGTGATTTTGTCGGCCACTCAATGGCTCTATACCCATCGGACGATTATATCAACGCTAAAGGACGAGTGATCGAAAGTATCAACCGTATCCGCTTGTACGTTAACTCCATGGCCCGCTACGGAAAATCGCCTTATATCTATCCTCTCTACGGTCTTGGAGAACTGCCACAAGGTTTTGCACGTCTGTCTGCTATCTACGGCGGTACCTATATGCTCAACACCAGTGTTGACGAAGTCTTGTATGACGAGAACGGAAAAGTGTCTGGTATTAAAGCAACCATGAAGGAACGTGACGAAGCTGGTGAGGGCATGAAATTTACAACCAAGACCACCAAGATTATTGCCGATCCTTCTTACTTCCCCAACAAAGTCAAGATTACTGGATATGTCATTCGGGCTATCTGTATCCTTAAGCACCCCATCGACAAGACCGACGGCAGTGACTCTCTTCAGCTCATCATTCCTCAATCCCAGGTTGGACGCAAGCATGGTAAGTTTTCTGCCGTACACCGGATATCATAGGATTGATCTAACGCAGTTAGATATCTACATCGCTATGGTCTCCTCCGCACACAACGTCTGCCCCAAGGGTTACTATGTGGCCATTGTCTCGACCATTGCTGAAACCGAAGCCAATCACCATGTGGAACTCGAGCCCGGTTTCCAGAGACTCGGCCAGATTGAGGAGAGGTTCATGGGACCTCCTATTCCTCTGTACGAGCCTCTTGAAGATGGCAAGAAAGACAATGTTTTCATTTCCAAGAGCTACGATGCTACTTCACACTTTGAAACCACAACCGGTAAGCATTCTTCAGGAATCACCAATGTGTCGTTCAATTGCTAACCGGTGTTAGATGACGTCCGTGATATCTACCAGCGTGCGGAGGGTCATGAGCTTGTCGTTGAGGGTCTTCGCGAAGGCCAGAATCTCGTCGCTGAAGAATAGATTGCTTTTTGACCCAGACGTCCGGCGTTATTGAAGAAATATGATGTTGAACAAGTCGAATATACGTGGTCTGGCTGCTTAATGGTACTAGAAGGGACAAAATCGATAATACAATCCTTCCTGTGCATATGATGGTTGTTCATTTTCGTCTATCTTGATCACCCTTCCTCTTAATTATATTTGGTCTAGAACTTAGCTACTCTCCAATGTTGAGTTTGATCTCTTAATATTCTCTATATACATCCATCCATCTATAACTTAGAATCAACCGGCGGATCCACATTAGCCTTCTGATGCTCGCTCAGCACACAAAGCACATCATCCTCCACCCTCCTAATCTCAGCCCTCAGCAACGCCAACCTCTTCCCAATCTGCGTAACCTCACACACAACCCTGATCTCCGTATGCACGGGCACCGGTCGCAAATACGTGACATTCAGATTCCGACTCACGCCTCCATATTGAAACACTCCCGGCGTACCCACGGCCATGACGGGTATTGATGTTAGGATATCGATTATGGTTGCTGCGCATCCGCCGTGAAGGTTGTTCAGTGCGTTGGTCATGGAGGGCGTAACGAACATTCTGAATGTAGCGCGTGTTGGAGGGCCGCGAGTAGCGGATTCGAGGCGTACTTTGGAGGTTTGGTCTATCGTCCATCTCTAGAGGAAAGTCAGCACTGAGTGTCATCAAGGGAAGAATATATGAGGCTGGGGAGAAAGTTTACGCACCTCGTCATTTGGATCTCTGGTTAATAGGTGTTGGACCATAGCTTCTATGCCCGACTCGAAATCATTGAACTCCCGAGGTGAGGCATCGTTATCAACACCCATCTTCAAGAATATAGCCAGTGTACGTATAAGGCTGCTTAATACACGATTATATCGGCGAGATAAGACTTCGACGTATGCGACCCCGTAAGTATCAACGGTTCAAAAGCAGATATGCGCTGATAGTGTCCATCAATGGGAGCTGAATTGAGATCGCGGCAGCCCAAGCGATCAATATTACCTCGGTCTAACCTACAAGAGATACGAGGTCAGCCGCCGAGGCAGTCAGCTAAGCTGCTGAGTAAATCGCCGGTTTTCATGAGCGTGTCCTTGACAATATACTCTAATCAAAGAGGATCAGTGAATATGATGCGACTTGAGAATCTGCATTGTACATGGCAAACGGATTAGGATAAATTTGAGGTCTGACATGGATGCGATCAAGGATGGAGAACCTCCTTCCCTTTCAGCCAATCACGTGTCCGCATTTGCGGCGTGTCGCGCGTTTTGATATTTCCGTTCCTGACCTTGAACTTCATCCCGTGCTACGATTGGCAACATACCTGACTAATGATGTTTTCTTGAAAAGTGGTTCATTGCATATTGAAATTTGAGCTGTTAAGCGATCATTGACTTGAACTGATTAGCGCAATACGCCGAACCGCGAGACACCTACAAGATCAACATCTATGCTCCTTGCATTTACAACTCCATCCCGAATTCGATTGCAAACGCCCTCAAAGGCTTTCACCAGCTGAAAATCCAGGCGATATATACGTAAAGCATGATCAAAGCTTGAGCGATTCTTTAAAGTCCTTTCAGGAACAAAATGGTCGAGTCCCGCTCAGCAAAGCGAAGGAGGGTGTCCGACGTGGTAGATCAAGACGGCGACATCGAAATCCCCGAAACACCTCCAGATTCTCATGACGCCGAAGATGAACCCACAGCAATGGATATTGACGATCCAGAGGTTGATGCAGCTCTAGCAGCCACACCGTCCAAATCATCCCGACGAAAATCTACCGCGAACAAATTAGCTGACGCCGAAGATAACGAGACACCGTCGAGAAGCGTTAGGGCGAGTGGTCGACAACGAAAGGCGCCTGTGAGATATGAGGATGAGTTACAAAAGACTGAGACTCCGCGTCGGTCGAGGTTGTCTACGGCGACGCCCTCGAAGAAGGCCATATCGGGGAATGGGTTACGTGGGGGATCGAAGAAGGTCCAAGTCGATGCCGGTGAGTCTGAAAGTCGTTCGCCGGATGTTGATATGCCAGTGTCGCGGAGGAAGTCGACAAGGAGGTCTACTAAAAAAGAAAGCCATAATGAATCTGATGACTCGTCGAATTCGGATGAAGACCCCGATGCGGAACTAGAGATGATAAATGGAGGAATGGATGATAGCTACGATCCGGTGGCTGCACAACTACAGGGAGACTTGATACACGAGGTTGACGCTCATGAAGAGACAACCCAATCCAGCCCACTACCCGAATATGCAGAGACATTCAAAAAGCTCTGTGAATCTGAGTTTCGGCAAGAGATTGGCTCTGGGAGCAAGTTCGTCCTTGAGAAGCTAACCAGGAAACGATTGACACCATTGAAGGGTTTAGACGCGGAGTATCAAAAAGTCTATCAGTTAGTAGAGCAGACCGTCACAGCTGGCGAAGGAAACTCGATGCTACTTATGGGCTCGCGAGGAAGTGGAAAGACCACAATGGTAGAATCGATCATCTCTTCGCTGATGAAGAAACACAAAGATGACTTTCACGTGGTTCGTCTGAATGGGTTTTTCCACACCGATGACCGTCTTGCGCTGCGAGAGATTTGGAGACAACTAGGTCGTGAAATGGACACGGAAGATGAAGCCTCCAAGGTCAATAGCTATGCCGATACAATGGCGACGTTATTAGCTTTGCTGTCACATCCGGAAGAGCTATTGAATAGCTCGAATAACTCTAATGGTATCACGACAGCAAAGTCAGTCGTCATCATCCTTGATGAATTCGACCTCTTTGCGACACATCCTCGACAGACGCTTCTGTACAACCTGTTTGATATTGCGCAGGCGCGCAAGGCACCACTAGCCGTCCTGGGATTGACTACCAAGGTGGATGTTACCGAGACACTGGAGAAGCGTGTCAAAAGTCGCTTCAGTCACCGCTACGTATATCTACCACTAGCAAGGTCATTTGAGGCATTTTCAGAGGCCTGTCTTTCTACTCTTTCGGTGGAGGCTTTCGAGATTGAAGACGATGATTTTGGTGGCCGTAAGTCGGCCAAACTCCCGCAGCTTTTGGATGCGTGGAAAGTATACCTAAAGGTGAGAACGCATATTCCCGGAGCCAGGATAGGTGAAGCTAATAAGAAACTCCAGGGCCTCTGGGAGGACAAAGCATTTGAGTCCCATTTACAGCGAATCTACCATCAAACAAAGTCCGTCAAGGAATTCTATTCAAGCGCCCTACTCCCAATATCAAATCTTTACCATAGCGCATCCAGCGTAGAGAATGATCTCGACATTCCGACTCCGGAAAGCTTCACCAGCCAATCTCTGACATGTCCCGACCCCGGTCCCCTCCCATTCCCATCATCTCTGACAGGCTCTACAAGCGCAACATCACTACCTCTATCTCTTCTACTAGCAGCCACACGTCTAACAGCCCTCTACGACCCGGGCTCGGATGTCGCCAACTCTCAATCCCTGGCGCTCTCGTTCCCCGCTGCCTACGCAGAATACGTGCGCCTTTTGACTTCCGCCAAAGCTACTGCTGCCGCCCAGGGAGCTGCTGCTACCGGAGGACGAGTCTGGGGACGTGATGTTTCGCGCGAAGCTTGGGAGAAGCTTGTGAATTGGGGACTTGTTGTGCCTCTTGGATCCGGAAATGGGACGACGGATGGAACGATGTTTAGAGTTGAGATTAGTTTTGAGGAGGTTGCTGATATGGTTGGTGGTGGAGGCTCGTTGGGAAAGTGGTGGCGCGATTGATTGAGTATCTAGATGGTATATATGTTTATATGAAATGTATGATATATGAGACAGTCTGGTCAAGGACTACATACAATTTTTTTTATCGATTTGATGATAGCTGGATCTTGTGTGCTCCCATTCTCTAGTCATGTCCGACCTGAAAGCAAACAGTGTTCTCCTAACAGCATAATCACCTAGGGCCGACATATCTACGTACGTCTCGTATGATGAATATGGTATCCATCATTTACAGCCACAAACAATCTCACTTTTATTCCACGGCAAACCCAAAAATAAGTAGCCTCGAGAAACCCTGAAAATCAAATCCGAGCCCAGTCTATTCCCCAATCTCACATTAGTCAGATTCCAAATCAGTCTGCCCTCCATCATCCATGATGTCACGAAGTACACGCGCACGGTGTCAAAACGGCACGCGAGATCAGCACCCTTGTCTACCGAATACTGTCTAGGTCTTTCATGTCTATGTACATATACGTCTATATACATCAGACGTGTAGTACAGGTCCATGCATGTCTCCCCGGACCCTTGTCTTCCTATAGTAGATACATCATGCCCATGTAGGCAGAGTGCAGAGTACATGCATGACATGTGCCAACTACGTACGTAGGTATTGCATGGTTACATGATACATGTCGTACATACGCAGCCAAAAATTTGTCAAGTACGTGTGCATATTCCGCAATTCTCGTGGCAAACGAGGTGATCTACATCCTCCATTTTGGGAAAAATGTGCTCTTTTCTTCTCACGGTTTTTTGATAGATCACATATACCCAGTTGACGTACTTGGTGTGAGGTTGGGTTATCATATTCATTCTCATATCAGATGTTTGCCACAGTTGACGAGATGGGAGTGTGTGTGGGTGTGTGTGGAGAGGATGTGCAGAACAGGTTTCGTTTGATGTGGATATCAGATTCTTACTTGAGCAACTTGCAGGTATTCGATGTCTGTCCATAGCAATGAGCCGTCCATATTTGTATACTCAATCAACATAACCTTGGAACTCATATGTGTCACAGCAACCACCAGCGTCTCACATCATACCGCACATATGTCGTACCATACAATAATCAAGAAAACACCAAAAAAAGAGCTCAAATTCGAGAACATTGTTCCGAATGTTTTAGGCTGCAATAAGCCAGGATACTCGGCCAAATCCTGACATCTGGACAAACCTAGCTAGGCCTGGAAAATACGTTGTGCTACATACATCAATAGCACCAAGGTACCTGGTAGAGGTTGTGTTACCAGCTCCATGCCTTTTTACGTGCGTGTGTAACCTCAATGGGTTCCGGATCATTCACGCGGGAAACGAGGAAGAGATATCCGTTGAATCATCCTTTCGATTGTCGGAATGAAAAGAAGACGCTGTTGAACTGCTGATGTAATTGACACCATGTTGGCGGATTCAAGGAGTTAGGGTTAGTTCACCTACAAGTAGGTCATATCCAAGCCCTTACTGGTAGCATTGCAAGTCATTCCGATTCTAGACCTCCAAGTTTACCACATCAGATATATTCGATAATATGTCTATGACTCATGCGAGAAACACCATGATAACGTGTATTTCCATTCTGAATGGATACAAATACCATACAGATACCTAGATGTATATGTAAGATTGAAGAATGGTAAACTCCCAGGTTAACACGGCACAATCGCCGCCTGCTTGCATGGATATACATACTCCGTATATGCACTTCGTTCTGCTCATGGTCTTACCGGTTGACACGGATCCACGGATTATACCCCATCGGCGCATTTTAGTACCAAACTAGCAGAGACCTTGAGTGTTGGTGAATATATGCAACCGTTTCAGGGTTTCTTCATATGTATACAAGTGGAGATAAAGTCTGAAGATGTCCCTTGTAGATGCAGTAGGTACCTATCTGCAGTAGACAGGGTTTGGTGATTGTGGGATGCATCCATGGTATATACATATCTACCTATAAGTTATGACTCACGATGGCAACCCTTGGAACGGTCATGTTTCCTGCTGTTCCGCAATGTGATGAACACAGTGCTATGTAACCAATCTCATCAAAAGACTACTCAAGAGAGTCAAGTTACATGTGCCCAAGCCCCAAGCACTGTGTTGACAGGGTTCTTGATTAGGGTAAATGGAAATCTTGGCGTGCAGATATCATGTGGCAGCGCTGTGTAGGTCATGCAACGTCCAGCAGGGATTGAGCGGCAGTTCGGGAAGACGGAACTGGTAGATTGGAGGGGTATAACATGGGTATTGGTGTGGTCTCTTGTGGACTTCTAAGCTTAATGTCTTTTTGCAGCTTCAGTCTCTGCGATTAGGAAATTAGATTGAGATACATTACTCTGTGTTGATACTCGTATGTACCATCGACAGATTCCCTCTTGAAACAGAAGAATGTCAACATCTCGTTTCATTTCACCTTCCTAATCCGGTAATAACTCATTACAGTACCTAGCCAGGAATCCTCAAGCCTGCTGCTCTCCGCATATCGTCGGCATGTCAATATCATCTCTTATTATGTTATAAACAGTGATACGTATATCAATTATTTGGCAGGGAGTTCTCCAACCAGTAAAAGTGTAGAGCCATCCATACACAACATGAAGCTGAATATTTGGGCATCGTGGGTCGAACGGATGATCGACAGGGTTTTTTGTCCCAGGGGCCAGTACTCGATCAGGAAGTATATTAGCACATCTTACCACCATGTAGTTACCAAGTACTACTAATGTTACGTAGTAATTGTATCAGATTAAAATCTCATTTATGTTTAATTACTGTCTCATGACTCGCTCGTAAGACTGGAGGATCGAGACTACGTATTAAGAGGTTAAATTAGGGCTTGTGGTCAAGCATCCCGTGGTCGTACTACCAAGTTTTGAGCTAAATCATTATTCCGCAAATCATCTCGAATGAAATCCTTTGTTAAATTGAAAGATTCAAATGAATAACCGTGCGACTTCTTGGATCAATGGATCTACAATGATATTTGTCTGACGATGATCAACTGACTACAGTCTACATTCGGATAATGGGCACGCCGCACAAACCGATACTTCGACGCCCAGACTATGCAGAGTACAGAGCCGAACTGAAACCATTCAAGATAAAGTTGCATCTGATTCCCTGCTTTTTGCAGATTTGTCAACAGTCCAAGATTCACCGGTATTCCGCTACAAAGCTTAAAAGAAGTCGATTTTTCGGTCTTTTCGTTCTGATTAGCGGTGCGCCGTGTACTAGTTTCGCCGTGCATGCATGATCGTTGTACCAATCCGTCGATTTGGAAGGCTAATCCTGATATCTGTTCCCAACGACATTTCGGAATTTGGTTTCCAGGATATGCGGTTTCTGAGTGGCTGGGTAGGATTGTGATATATTGTTGAGTATGCATTGCGCAGGATAGATTCTTAGGCAAATCCAAGCATTCCACCACCTTCACAACATGGATATTCACGTTGTCCCACCACGTGAGGACCTTCGATCTTTAGACTAATTGTAAATGATGTCATTTAGCCACCCATTCATTCATGCTAGACCAAATTCACCTTGAAGAGGATTAGGTAGTATTTCCTTTATGGGACTGCGATCGAAAGTGAGTGTTTCCCTTATCCGGTTGGCAACTTTCGCCCTTCAAGCGGTAAGCTTTAATTGAAACTTTATGTACGCCATATACGGAACTAAACTCATAGGATAACCCTAGCAGTAAACAGTTCGAGCTCGACTGAATTTCGAGCTAGGAGACCTAAGAATCTAAAGTATTTGACTACCTAAACCCAGTTCAAGCCACAGGTTATGTGCCGTTCTACCGAATGAAGAACTTACGGCTTTTCCTATCAGTACGTACGTAGTAGTTGTATTGGCCTTTGAGCCGAGTGCATACCTACGCCCTGCGGCCCTGGATTGGTGATTGAACCTTTCTATCGCGTCCTCCGTAGACTCCGTCCTATACGCTATCAAAGAAATGCCGAGGTACTCGTATTTAGGGCAAATCGGCAATCAGGCGGTTAGTTAACAACATAAACTATGAAACACACGTCAACTTCCTAATGCTGATCGAGTCTGTGAATCATTGTCGTCATAGATCATGATAGACGTTCCGACTTCCGAGATACGATACTATTCGATTCCAGATTTCGAGGATCAGCAGATTGGTGAGCGGCGACTCCGGCGAGCAATGCCACAGTCACCTTATGATTATTATTAATTTCGGCATAGAGAAAAATATCTGAAACGAGAAGTTGAGTTTCTCGATTCCGTGGTACGTTTTAACTTCGCCCTATCTGTCTTACGTACATGCTCGAAGAATCCTGCTGGTAAGGCGGATAAATTCTAGTAGGTACTAAATATTCAGTCTGTATCGTGAAGGATATCCGTAGTAACAACGGAGACTCCATATGTGTAAACTAGGCAAGTTGCATACTTTCTTCACGATTTCAACGGCTTCGGTGGGGAAGGAAAAAAAAAATTGCTTACGAAATTCAAATACACAACCAAAAGAAGAAAAGTAAGTGCTTCCCTAAAACGGAAGCTGGTGCGAGACTCTCTTCCGTTCGCAATCGCGCGGAAAAAAGGGGGTCAAACGGCTTGGTCTTGCCCTAAGTGGAGCCATCGCGGCAGTAATAGAGTTTGACAAGAGCCGACTATGGTTGTTTCTTCAGGTGATTTTCTTTGTTTGGTACGAGGGAACATCTGAATTGAAGTAGCTGAGTGTTATTCGAGAACTGCCTTAAGATCTGAGCTAGTCTTTAACTTTTGATGATTCAAGAATTCTTTTCTGAACTTTTTTTTCTTATTTTCATTCTTCTGATCCACAGTGTGACGAACATGTAATGATGACCCTTACAACACATGAATTTGCCACTCGCGTGGCCATCGAGGATCATGCTCGGCGTTAACTCAAAATTAGGAAGGTTAAGGCTACAGGTATCATTTCAGTCTACTATGGGGCTAGTATCGATACACTTGTTACACTTCCGTACTCCGTACATGGTTACATTGTTACATTGTTACGTATTACACATGATATGCTGTGTAAATAATATGATACGTCTGGTCTTTCGAATTCTACAGAAATTCTAGAAACTCTTCCTGTTTCTGATTGTAACTTAGAATGTGAATCAAGTTGCGATTTGAACATCGATTCCAATAAAGCCAATTTGCCACTCCGATTCTGCAGGGGTAAACACTACGTAGTAAACAGCAAGAAAAGGAGGCCAGTCACACGTCAGAGAACAGACAGGTTTCGACACAGTCCTGAGTCCAAGCATTTTTGACATCTGCAGAGTCGTATCCAAAAAGAAAGGAAAGTACGGAGTAGGATAGAGCACGTAATAAAAAAATGTTGTCGCATTTGTCGATGATACAGAGTCATGTACATACCGGTGTAAGTTACAGATTTCGATATGTACGAAATGCCGTATCCGTCATACCCACCGAGTCCACTTGCTTCCTTTCCCGTTGCACGCTTTCCCGCAAAGAGGTGTTCCACGTGCTGTCTTTAGTCTTTGGTTACTAAGGTTTCTCCGTTACAGCTTACATACAAGCGGGTAGTTCATACGATGCTAATATATTAGGGTTTTAAGTATCGTAAGACTCATCCATAATGTACTACGTTACGTACAAACTTTGCCAATGAAAGAACGGTACGTAATTTGCGTACGAATCTATCCAAAACTGCCTCGGGTGGCTCAGATGCGGCTCAACGTTCCTCACGCCTGAACCAATAGTGTATGTGTTGTGGATGGCACAAGCGAGATGTTATCTATCATACCTAGGTGAATCCACGCGACTCGGGAAAATCATGCAATGTCTCTTGGCTCGCGAGTACGATACAAACCGGTACCAGTTTTGAAGCAGAGCTTTGAGAACGCTCGTGGCATGAATACGCACTACGTAGATACAACGACACCGGATTCAAACATCAACTGCGGAATGTCATAGTTGAGCGCAAATATGTTTCAAATACTCCTTATACCGTAGTACTCCATACAACAAAACTCATCAAATCCTTCCACGGTTCCTTGATCCTTCCGTAACTGTGGATCTCAACCGTCAGTAACAAGTAACTTAACTCAGTGGACCTTTTCCGAGAAGTGTTTCAGATTGAGCAGCAGAAATTCTCGCTGAAGTCTCAAAATTTTGAGACCATCTTTTCTAGAATCCTTTTGATATAGAAAGGATTCCGGTGATATAGCCCTATAACGTACGTATTCGGAGGTCTTCATGTTAGAAGTGGAGGGAAATAACGGTCTGTCGACGCCGCATGATATGACACGTTTGGGCTCCACCCCGTTGGGGGAAGAATGTGTCAGTTCAGTTTGAAATAGGGCTGAGCAGGGATATGCCTGTTTAACAGGCATAGGAATTAGCTACGACGCGACGGAGAGCTTAGAATTTTAGTTGAATAATCAGTTCTGAGTTCTCAATGCGTTAGGCGAGAATCGGAGTTCCGTACTTTCTTTTTTTTTGAGATTTATTTACATAACAGAATTGATAAGAATTTTGTTCCTGCAGAGTGTTTGACAAAGTTGACAGCAACGGCCTCGGAGAAACAGTTTGGCAGGTACGAATCGAACGGCCAATGTTGCCGAACCATCAACTACAACCTGGAAAATACAATATCCACAGCTAAGCCCAAATTACCGTATTCGTGCCTTGACAACCCCCATTCGAGGAGCTGGTCCCAACGAGGAACAATTGAAGTCTGAGCGCTTTCCACATTCTGGAAGGCGTCACCTCTGGATGGAAAGTACGGCCGACCATAACAGAGGGCCAAATGGCAAACGCTGTCATGAATGTTGGTTGGGTGACTGTCAGAGGCTGACTTGGCGGTGGGCTGAGTTGTCGATGTTTGCCTGTCTTCCACGTGGCCAGCGGAAAGTCATGCCGATAGGAGGCTAGTGTTTGAGGTTTTCTGGACCACCCACGACTCAGCAGAAAAAAGTGTTGGTGTCATATACCGTGCACGGATGCACGACATACGAAAAGACTTACTCCGTACTGTGTACACTGAACCGATGGATGTGGATGGAGTGGCTCTGTAATCTGTACCATACCATCATACATACAGTGTAACAAAACCACTAGTACCCCGTACAAAACGTGGTGGCTAGTACAATACAGTACTCCACGCCAGTCAGATACACTAAGCTATAAAGGAACTAGAGACGGCATGGTTGTTCCCGTGACCTACGCAAAGTCTTGGCATAATTGAACGTGGAGGTTAATCCATTTCGGGAGACTGATAGGGTGAAACCCTCACTGAGGCCTTCTCAGCACCTGTGAATCACACTTGGTTGTGCAGCTTGTGCTTGTTATGCTCATAGGGCAAGGTTGTTGCTGTTTCAGAAGATGATGAAACTACAGATCGATCATCATCAACCTCGTTGAAAGGTTAAACGACCACGTTGATTGTTGGATACTAGAATTAAGTTTAGACTAGCTAGATTTCGTACCCACTGCCTTGGGACCTCGTGGCTGTCTTGAGAGATGCTCTCAAATCAAGCTCAATACACTGTTGGCTCCAGGCTCAAAGATAGGCGACCAGCCACATCCTTTAAGACCGAAATGTCGGATAACCGCGATGAAATATTATCCATCGGTATCTTTCCGTGGAATTCCTTCATGATCATTGGTAAAAGTGACGACTGGTTGGAAACTTACCCAGCATGCACAGACATCGCCCACTATCCAGTGTCCAGTGCCCTCTGTCCATGGAGTATGTACGGATGAAGTGTTCGATATGAGAATGAGTACGGAGTAATGCTTCAAAAAGCCGAATTTGTAATCACAACCAACCAAAGATAACAGATGATCACTTCACCGCCATTATCCTCATATGCGGAGTCGACTATATATCAACTTCCGGCGCTGCCGGCGAGTATGCTTACTAGGTATTTACTGTATTCAGCCCTCAAACAGCAGAGATCATCAACCACATGGTATGAGAAACGATACATCTCCCGGATTCTCCCTTCATGTAAATTAAATTTCTGACCTGTCAATCTTGAACCTCATACATATCAACTTATGAAGTAAAACTAAATTATACTCCACACTTCGCCACGTGGAACAAGGATATCATAGGTTGTGGACCTTCTGTCCAGAATCGTAGGACAGCCTCCGGATTGGCAGAGAATCGAAAATCTGGCCGAAGTACGTAATTCGCTTTGACCGCCAGCTGAGATCTTCACCTCAAGGCTCGCACAAAGGCATAACAAAGCCTGGAATTGTGAAAGAGAAAAAAAACGTGGTTTTGGCACGGCCCGTGCGGGAAGCTGATGAATGAACCTGGTAAATCTCGCTGAGGTAAACCCGCTACCTTGTCTCGTGCGAGTCAAGATGGCTTTCGAAACAAACATCTCACCTCGTCTCGTCTCATATTCGATGGGTGCCCTTTATGGAAAATTATCGGATTTCATCTAGAAGAAATTAAAAATCTGAATCACCTGATACCCAAAGACCGAGAGGGGCGAGCGGCTAGCCTGGTAGCCTAATTCTCCTTACGTTAGCACGATTCCCCCACCTCCTGTAATCTTTTCGATGACTCATGTCACTTTGTGACGACGACGATCTTTCACACGCTATCGTTACTGTAAGTGTGTGTCTGCATGCATGATGAGTGCCTAACACATATGTTGTACGTACTTCGTACTCCGTAGATATAGTCAGGTTACGGAGTTTACAACGCTCCCACTTCCGAGCCTCGTATTGGAGCTGTATTCCGTTGGTACGGGTAGTCGGCAATCCCGCATGTGAAGCTATCCATACATTTTTGGTTGTCTCTGTTACCCAAAGTCTTTTGTCCTTTGTTCCCTCAACAAAGTAAAAATTCTTTATCTTTGTTTAACTCAATTTATTTGTTTATCGCAACATCGAATCCACATTCCTGACTTCCTCTTAATTGAGACATCTTTCTATTTTATCTAGTTGCTGACAAGCCACTAACAGCCTGAATGCCGTTTCCACGTGGTCGCGGGTTCCCCCTTACCTCTTTGGTCGGGATGCATCTTGTAATCATTCCCTTCGCGTACGGAGTCCAGTACGTATGGACGTATGTATCGTAGAGCAGATTAGACTTTACAGCGAGATTGTAACTTACAGATTCAATTTATTCCGTCTCGATCGCCTACGTGGAGTTAACTAGAGTATCTAACAAATCACAAACCCCGAGAGCCCTAATACCTTGGCGTGGGTTGCAATATGGCCAATTACGAGGCCTCGATAATGGTTACGGGGTTTTGAAAGAAATTAACTTCCCCCTATCTCCCCATGCCGAGAACACGTGCGGGCCAAGATGGGTTTCTTAGTGGTGCTTTAGTTGAACTTTCAAGCCATGAAAGCTTTTTTCTCCTTCTATTTTGGCCGCCGCTTGAGCCTTACCGGTATGTACGGTATGTAAAAAAGGTGGAACTCAATTCGATTCGTGGGACTTGGTATTTTACACTTTTTGTATACAATGCATAACATCTTGAAGATGGCTTCATCTTTCGAATCCTGTTTTCTTGATCAGCTGTTTATTCGCCTTTGAAGATGCGCGGATGTGCGTGGCAAGTGAAGAACACGCGTTGTACGTCGTACAGAAAACAGCTCGTTTAGAACAGAACTGGCATTGACTAATGGGGAAAAAGCACGAAGTATATAAAACCTTTCGATATAAATAACCAACGAAGCCCCCGTTGTTATTTTTGATGTCTCGAAAATCTATGTCGACACTATGATGCATCTAATACTTACCTCCCGGTCGATCATTCTGCTCATTCGTTCTCGCCTGCCAGTAAGATCGTTGATGTGTAGGCATCTACTAAAAGACAGACAGGTTTTAAAACAACGACTGTTGTCGTTTTAAGATAGGCGCTCACTTTGACACGCATACAGGGTACGTACACCTTACTCTTGGCAACAGATGAATATCCTCCGTAGTGGTTCATGTAACTATCGCATTGTTGGGGTCGTCAGCAAACGCGGAATTAAGTTGGGTAGTTTGCGCCCTAAACTAAATAACGGGCATGACGAATTTCTTCTGTGACAAATCAGTCCGAATTGCAATTATAATTTTGCAAGGATCGAGGGAGTCTTTCGAGTTGATGCTTCTATCTGACACCTAGGTAGATGATGTGTTATGTGCATATGTCGGTTCTTCGAGTCATGACTTAGATGGAGGAGACAGATAAGTCGATAAGTTGATATGATACATCTAATTAAGGTAGAAACTAGTCAAGTATTACTTAAAACTTCGTACAAGCGAATCTAGACACAAGATAGAGCAATATCGAGTGCAAGTAAATCATAGATACATGATGTGTATGGAGTACGGAGTACGGCCATATTGGACACTTGGTACTTACTCGTGATTGCTCGGTTCTTGCATGCCTGCAGATGCGCCCCAGTGATCTTCATAAGGCGGCTGCTTTTTGGGTCGACGGCTGGCCTATCATTGGCCACCACACAGACCCAGAACTGCCAAATCTGGGCTAGTTCAGTCCCACGTTGTTTTTTGGTGTCCGGCACTAAAACCATAACATACGTACCTAATGACACCGTATCTATCATACAATACCATTTTACTCCGTACCCACGTTTTCATTACCAATGCCCTCCCAAAGCGGAATGTCCTCTTATACTTCGAAGGAAAGTGGAAGCTGGAGCCGGTTACGGATAAGAGTCCCTCCATGCTAAAGTCAGAAATTTACCATCAACTGCCACTGCCCCACCAATTGCTTGGATTTGGGATCCTGTGCTTTGACGTTTTCACTACGGAGTACTCCCGTCGTTCTCTGCTGATAACGATATGACTCAGTGTGTGTTGTGGCTGGTACCTACATAGTCATCCAAGGACTGGGATACATCGCGTGCTGAAAAAGCAAAGAATAACCCTGCCTTGCTCTTATGCAAAACTTACGACGTATGGATAGTCATACACGCTAGCCCAATTAGGTTACTATGTAGCATGGCCGACCCACCTTTTTAGTTCACCACAAGGGAGCCTGTCTCCACCGTCACGGCCATCGTTCTATACGGTATTTACCGAATACTCCTCCATTGTAGGCAGGGCCAACGAGTCGGCGTAAATACACGTTCTCGTATGCATACGCACAGCATACTCTGTCTGCAAGTAGTGGACTGGGTGGTACCCACTGAGGAGTACCCATCCCGATTGTAACATTTTCCCATCTCTGACTCTATTACTCAATAACAGAACGCTTTTTATTACCATTATTCATAATTCTACTCCGTACCTTGCTTACCTTATTTCGCTGCTGTACGGAGTACGGAAGACCGCGTAAATTACATTACCTGCTCGCCTGCCTTCCCGATTGCCTCATCGCAATATCTTTTCCTCTTCCTTCCCTCCTTACTCTTACTTTTCCTCCACTATATCCCCATCCCACCCCTGTACCTGATTTTCTTCTTGCCTCTTCAAAACCTTCGTCGATCTTCACCACACACTTATTACTCCAATACATTCCCCCCTCCACCTCCCCAAGTCCTCCTGACCTGGGTTCAATGACTGAGATATCTGCTGGTAATTCGCTTCCATCAGATCTACTCACCACCCTACCATACACCACTACCACCGCTGCGCACCCACCTGACACCACCGCAGACCCCTCGTCCGCCGTTCCGCCTCCCGCCGCCAAATACTCTTCCACCACCGGCTCGATCTCAAAAGGCAATCGCAGGTCGCTTGCTGGCTTTGCTTTGGAAAAGACATCTAACGTGATTGCAAACCTCACCACCTCCTTGGCCACCATCTCCACGCCTGCTTTGCGGACCAGTTCGTCTACCGGTAGCCTCTCAAGGCAATCACACAAGTACACTCAGGTTGGTGGTGCTTCGCTCTCGGCAGATCGGGAGTCAAGCAACGAGGAGATACCAGCCCTGCCTCTTATTAAAGCCCCTTCGTCAGGTCTCAGTCGCCGGGGTACAGTGCGGCTGATACCACAAGAACCACTCAGTCTGGATAATACCGCGGCCTCGCGGGCCAACAAGATGCATCAAACGTCGTCAAGGCTCCTCCGCATGACGGAGGATGACCGTCCTTTTACAAAGGTACGCCGGAGTCCCACGATCTGCAGCTGAACGATGCGCTAATTTTTACAGGACTTCAACGATCTGTTTGCTACATTGATGGTGAGCTTGAAGTTGGATACTCATCGTGTGCGCTTCACTAGATTCGAGCACACCTTTACATCTGATGAAGCGATCAACAACTTGGGATCTTTGAAATTCTCTCAGTCAAACCGCATGCCAGACCCCAAGGACCCATCACGTATTGTCACTACAACAACTACCACCACTTTCTCCATGGCAAAAGAGATGGCTCGATCTGTATGTCAACGGTTTGCTGACGCACGCTTCATCGAGTCGGTTGATGGCCGAGGCAACACTTTCTTTCCTATGAAAGGAGGGCTTTATCAATTAACTCCCAAGGGAATCAACATTTTGCAACGTTTCTGCCAACGAAATGGTATCACAGCTCGACATGTAATGGACGTCTTGGAGTCTCCACGCAACACTATGCAGCTCGTCAACTTGGAACGTGATTCCGAAACCGACAAGCTTTCCACAGATCGCGCAACTATCGAGGTTATTTTCCGTCGCTTTGCCGGTCAAGACGGCCCTAACATCAAGACCTCCACATCCAGCTCCGATTCCGACTCGCTAAGCGATTACTCTAATGGTCTCGTGGGTGTTAAGATGGCAAAAGAGAGGAAAATTGGTGACAAGTTCTTTGCGAATACTTTCACTGGGAAAGCAGCAGTTGACTGGCTCATGGATTGTTCGACCACCAACGACCGTCGCGAAACCTGCTTGATCGCTGCTTTATTCATCAAACATGGTCTCATCACCTCTGTTCAAGAAGACCGACCTTACGCCGCGCAAGAACCTACCGCTGTTGATTTCCAGCCTACCAAACATGCTATCTACACTGTGACTGAGCATGGACAACGTGTATGTGGATGGATCGCTCGTGATAAGAGCAACGTGTCGCAATACGATGGCCGAGGTGCACGCGATTCCAATAATGCCCGTCTCAACCATATTCTGCACGATCCGGCATTACGCCTGTTGTTCCGGGAGTTCCTACGCTATTCCTTGTGTGAAGAGAACTTGTCTTTTTACCTTGATGTTTCCGAGTTTACGTCGCACTATCACCGATTGGAAAAGTCTGGTGCTTTGAACAAGATCGAAACCGTCCGAGAAACTCTTGCTGCCGCCTACGGTCTTTACAATGCTTTCTTGGCACCTGGCTCACCTTGTGAATTGAACATTGAGCACGGCCTTCGAAACAGTCTTGCCAGCCGCATGACCAAGGCCGTTGGAGACGATGAGTCTATGCTTAAGAGCCTGCAGGAAGTCGTCAACTTGTTTGAGTTGGCTCAGACTTCCGTTTTCAAATTGATGTCAAGTGTAAGTCCACTTCTTCGTTATTCCTGGATACTCTGGCTAATCTTCGATCAGGACTCTGTTCCCAAGTTTGTTCGCGATCCCAAGTACTCGGTCGTCCTACAGGAGCACGAGTTTGACCTCGGAACAAATGGTCGCTCGTACTCACCCACACCTGCTCCAGTTCCCGAACGATCCTTGAGCCGATCCGTGCGAACATAAAAAACGTCCATTCCTAAGCCTTGGAAAATTTCTCAATCTCTCATCATTTGACGTCTTCCAGCCACCATTTGTTATTGCCAAGGTAATTCGATAGACATGGCTGAACGATTATCCTTAATTCCACACGAAAAACTCTGCTTATTATCAGAGCGCTTTCGAAAGAGTTACGATTTTCTTTATTATCTATGGGTCACACGATAGACGTGGGGAGGGGCATTGGTTACATCTTCCTTTTTCGTGTACTTTTCTTCTTTTCTGGCAGGGGGGCATATTCGGACCAGCGAAACGAGTCGATATACGAAAACGCCTGCATCTCTTTCCTTTTTCCTCTTCCTCCTTTCTCCCATGAAGCATTGAATGGGCGTTGTCATTGGCATACCGGTTTGCGGGGTTTTTATTACCTTTTTTCTCATTTGATATCAAAATTTGCACATTATGCATGTGGCTATTTCTTCTATTGCATCATATGGAAGCATTCTTTTCGTATGCTTACATTTTCTTGATACACAAGCGTATAGTGGGAGGCTGTTTCCTCTAGTTATCACCTCCATTGTTGACTACCATTTTCGTTTGTCTCATCACTCTCCGATATTTCATGTGCAAGTATATATCCAAATCTCGATAATATCATGAGCATGGACAGATGTCTTCAAATGAACTACAATATCCAAAAGCCAAATTAAACAATGTAAAAGTGCTGCTGCGAGTCTTATTGAGGATTGAGGGTTCTTGTTGATATGGTGACGTTCATATGATATCACGTGACTGACCGCCAGGACGCCGCTGAATAGATTCTCCGAGGCGCATATCATCAATAACCTTGCTGAGACTCCGACATGACGAGTTCCGAGTCCTGCTCCACGACAACTCAACTTCACAAGTGAGCTACCCACGAATCTCCTCGCAGCTCACTAAAGGGAAGTCAAAAAGAGGTGTAAGCGCCACCAGGCAACAACGCAAAATGGCGACTGACCCTCTTCTTTCCGACCCTTTGCTGTCCTTGCGACGAGCAATCGCAGCTCAGGCTCTCCCAACCCCGACAACCTCCCCAGACATTTCCAACGCAGCAGACAACCTCACAGACGACCTCGCAAAGGCCAACCATTTGTACTTCACCCAACCGATCCCGCACACCTTACCACTCAACACGTTAACGCGCTTCGTCTCCACGGCAAACAACGACGCTCAAGTCGATTTGCGCAGTATCTTCTTTGCATGGCAGAAAAAGGATGTCGCTATTCCAGAGTACATTGCGTCGGCGCAGGAGGTTAATGAGGCGTTGAAACAGAAGAAGGAGCAGGAAGGTGGCAATGAGGAGCAGGTCTTGAATTTGGTTTTTGTTGAGCGCTTGGATTTGATTACTTGGCTTGAAGGTGCTTCGGATGATAGTGAATATATCAAGCCGTTGGAAGGGGCTGCAGCGGCGGCGGCGGCTGCTGCTGCTGATGTTACTGCTCCTGTTGTAGCGGCTGATGCTGCGACTGCTGCTGTGCCCAAAGTAGCGGTTCCAGCGGCAGCAGTTCCAGGAGCCAGGCCGACTAAAGTGATTGATCCTCAGCTACAAGAGATTTACAATGGAGAGCGAAAGTTGGGTGATCGCAATACTGTCTTGCGCGGCATAAAACCAACGGTATGCGTCATCATCTGCCGGCTATTCGCTTTGCTCCGGCACCATCTAACGAATCTTATAGGACTTCTCGCATATTCGCAAAACCGCAGAGATCTTCCTTGGTCGCAACCGCAGCTCGCGCGGTCAATATCCACCTGGAAGCAGCAAGGGCCTTCCAGGCAAAGGGGGAATCATCGTTCCAGCTCCTTCAGCCGGTCTTGCACTTCCCAAGAAACCAGTCTCTTCCTCGTCATCAAGAAGCTCACGACATCCCGACCCCATCATTCTCCTCTCTCCATCCGCCTCATCACCCATCCGTCTCTCCAATATCAAGACATTCCTTCAAGATGGTGTCTTCGTACCCCCTGACCATCCCACATTAGCATCCGACTCAGGCTTGAATATGCAAATCATAACCCGCCAAACCCGCATCGGAAACGCAACAAGTAGCCAAGGCGGTAGCGGTGGTGCAGGCGGCGCTGCACCCTCCAACCGAAGACCAACACGCTTCATTCTCGCCGACAGCACAGCAAACTTCAAGCCAGATTACTGGCAACGACTCGTCGCCGTCTTCACGACTGGTCAAGCATGGCAGTTCAAGACATACAAATGGTCCAACCCGCCTGAACTCTTCAGACATGCTGCCGGTATCTACGTCGGTATGTCTGGCGAACATGTCCCGAATCAGATCAAAGATTGGGGTCGTGGTGTGAGCACTTTCACTCTATCTCGCTGGGACGAGAAAAAGGGTGTTGACGGTGCCGGACGATGGCTGGACAGGGAGATCGTTGAACATATTTGGGATGTTATTGAGAATAATATGAAGGCAAAAGGGTGGACGAAATGAGTTGCCAATCCATTTCTATGCCTCGTATGTCTTTCTTACAATCCTTCATTTCTTGATCTGTGTATTTTGATTTACTACTTTTTTTCCCATTTATTTTTTATGTTTGGAGCGAGGGTATGCCAAAATTATCTGCAGTGCATTCAGTGGCTTTTTCTTTTTTTCATGTGACATTTAGACAGGATCGGTGCCCCGGACCAGGCGAGATATCGCGTCAAATCAAATCAAATATTTAACCAATATTCTTCCCTTTCCTTTTACGCTTATATCAAAAGTAGACGAGATTGCAGCTGGACAACGGATGTTGCTAGATCCCTTCCTTAATCCATTCTGTCAGTCTCGCACCTAGTCTCATTCGCAGTTTTCACTCCTGCTCGATCTTGTCAGGCTTCATTTTCAGACGGCTTTATCTTTATCTTTACAAAGACAAATGATGCAATCCTGAGCTTGTTTCGTACGAAAGCATGGCCGAATCAAATATGGCCGCGACTAATAACCCTCTGAGTGGTACGCACACAATCAACATCTGGAGGATCATTTCTCCCAGTTGATTAATGATTTGAACCTGTGCTGACTTCGATTTTCTATTCCATAACAGGCCATTCATTCCCAGTTGACTGTCTTGTTTGAAAAAGCGGTTGAGATCGCCGTGAACAAAATTTTCATGAAAGTGGATGAATTTGTCGATAAAGCTATTAAAAAGATCGATGAGGCTGTTGAGAATGCTTATGGGCAAGCGTCTGCCAAGTTTTCGGAGCAACAAGTGAATGAAGCACAATCCTCCTCGGAAAGTCGATGAAGTTGTCAACAAAGCTGCCAAAGGTCTTATGACCAGGCTTTCGCCAAATTCTCAGAGCAAGCCATAGAAGCACAATCTTCTACCAAGGAAGTAGAGGAACATATTCAAAAGACTCTCGGCGAAGCCTTGGCCAAATTCCTTGAACGGGCCAGTGAGATTTCAACATCTATCAGAACTTAGCAAAACCAGCGAGGAGCTGTGAACATAGAAAGACCAGAAACTGCACGGCATGCTGCGGTCGAAAACCCTCGAGGATCGGAGCAAGAGCCCATGGAAATTGAGGAAGACGAAGTTGCGTCCGTGGCAGAAACTGAAGATGAAGACTCCCCAGAGGATGCCTTCAAAAGAACTTGTGAACACAACCCGCGCCCAGGTTCGACCTACGCGACTCACATGGGGAACAACCTCAAATGTATGCTAGCAGCAGATAAAGATTCTGAACTGATACTTTGGGGGTATTTGGATGCTGAAATTGGCAAAAACGGAAGCCAAAACTGCCATTGGAAATGTGTTAATGGGCCAGATGACAGCCTCTATTTCCAAAATATGAAGACTGGTAAATATATGGGCGTCGACCCCGAACGATTTCACAAACTGCGACCCGTTGTAACTTCAATATTGAACAATCCTGAAGACAATGCGAAATTCTCTATACAACGCGACAGATCCAGACCACAATTGGTCAGAACTTTTATTATGTGAGGGTAAGAAAAAATGATGGTCCCCTGCATAACAATGGACCCCAAGTGGCATGCAGTAGGAAACTCCAGATGGGCTCTCCAGCAATATGGGTGTTTAGGAAGATTGGGAATCAATGAATGATGAGATATCAAGCTTGGGCAAAGAGAGGGAGGTAAGACAAGAGAATATATCAGCCACAAAGGTTGAAATTGCATATCAGAGGCATTTGCAATGCGCCTAAAAGCCTTTTCTTTACCATGTAAAGTTAGACAGGATCAGTGCTTCGGACCAGGCGAGACATCGAGTCAATTCAAATATCTATTAACATCGAACCCTCCGTCTTTCTCTTTCTATGGCCTGCAGGCTCAGTTTACTAGCCAGACGAATCAATGACCAAGGGACACAGTGGCTGTCTTCAGGTCTAGTTTCGTATCAAAAGAAGAGACAAGCCCGTTGCCAGTCTCTTTTCTCAGTCTCTATCAAGTTCAACTTGCTTACCCCTCCTGGCTGAGACCCTCTCGCTTGCCTCATTTGGCCGTTTGCTTTCTTTCTCTGTAATATTTCTTGCCTCTTCACTCTCAGTCTTCGTCCTCTCTTTTCACTATCCTGTCAACTCAACCTCTCACTTCTCAACTCCCACCTCCCACCTCCCACCTCCCACCTCCAATCCTTCTCCTCTTCTCTTGTCAATCTTATGCACTTTCACTCCTGTGCTGCTGGGTTATCTCCTATTTTTGGTCTCTCCCATTTTCTTTGAAAATCACTGTCGATTTTATCAACCCAGCCCCCGAATTCCATCTCTATTTCGTGCTATTATCACTTTATCTGTGCTCTCCTTGTCACTGCCCATTTTTAGACGGCACTATCCTTACCAAGACAAACAACATACTATTGAGCTTGATAATTCACTCAAAACATGGCTGATTCAAACATGATTCAGGTCAATAACCCTGGGATTGGTACGTGCGCTATCAAAATCTCTTTTCCAAGTATTAGAGATCTGATATTGTACTAACTTGCATGCTCTCCTCTACTACAGGACAGGTTCTCTCCATCGACTACCTCGTTGAGAAAGCGGCCGAGGGCCTCGTGAATAAGGCTCTCATAGAACTGGACAATTTTGTGGATATGGCGACAAGAAAGATCGATGAAGCTGTTGAGAAGGCCTATGATCAAGCTTTCACCAAATTCTCAGAACAGATCAGAGAAAAGCCATCGTCCACGCAGACAGTCGATGAAACTGTTAAGAAAGCCATTGAAAATGTTAATGAAGTTCATTACGAAGCTTTCGCTAAATTCTCGGATTATGTCAGAGAAAAGCAATCATCCATTCGGAAACTTGATGAGACTATCAGTAACGGTATCGAAAGGATCAATGAAGCTGCTGATAAAGCCTGTGATCAAGCTTTCACCAAGTTTCTGAATCAACTCGAAGGAAAGCAATTGTCCGGCCAGAGAGTCGACGAAGCCTTTGCCAGGTATTCGGAACGTCTCAGTGACCTTCAACAACCGTCTATGCCAACAGGGCAGAGTCATCAAGGAGCTGCGGACGTGCAAATGACAGAAACTGCAGTGGATACTGTGATTAGCGGCCATGATAAATCAGGCCAAGAGCCCATGGAAACCGAAGAGACGGGAATCTTGTATACTTCAGAAGATGACGAATTTCAAGATATGATGAAGGATTTTTCCAAGGCTATCTGGGAACACCCGCGCCCGGGCTCAACCTATGCCATTCATATGGATGGCTACCGCAAACCTATGCTAGCAGTGGACAAGGATTATGATCTAATAGCTCATCCTTATGCCGAAAATGAAATTGGCAAGGATGGAAACAAGCATTGCCATTGGCGATGCACTGGCGAGGCAAACGACACGTTCTCTTTCAGGAACGTTGCGAGTCGGATGTACCTAGGTGTCGTTTTTCGCGACGAGCGACCCAACGTGACTACAATGTCCAGGAACAATACGGGACATACAAAGTTCTGTCTCAGAAGCGCGATACGTGAAAGCTATCTGCTCCAAGCCCAACAAGATGACTGCGTGGCTTACGTGACGGCTGAATATGACACGCCTGCTTTCAAACCCTCCTTCAATGAGAGTGATATCCGCTTGTTATGCAGCGAAACAATGGAAAGTTACCATTTGAAATGGAAATTCAGGAAAATCGCAGACCGATGAATGCTGGATATCGGAGCTTGGGCAAGAGGGGACAAGGCAGGAGGATGTCCGTATTACGAAGATGGGGAAAGATGGAGATTTTATGCCAGAGTCATCGGAAATGCATTCAAGAGATTTTTCTTCTGTATATGATGCCTAGGTAGGATGGTTACTTTGGTAACTATTCGAGATATCAAACTGAATCAAGTTCATAACAAACATTTATTTCTTCTCGTCAACTGAATTAGCTCATCCAGTGAATTAAAAGAGATAGTTGTTATGCCAATTGCACCAAAGCTAACAAAATTTGATATCAAAAAGCAGAAGATAGTTTTCATTGATGGTACTATCCTTGTCTGCCTTTTCATTATACGCTTTCAACCGGTCGACCTATATAATCTTCTCTTACCTAGGTACATATTACAATTTCTTATTCTTCTCCTTCTTTCCTGCTACCTGGATTACCATCTATCCACGACGGAAATTCAAACAACCGTACCGATACCCCTGAACATTCATCAACAGCTATGTCTGACGCTCCTGATATGATGCAGAGCACCATCTTCGCAAATGGTACGTACGCTATTGGATTATTTTCTTCCTTCGGAGGATTGATAATTGATCATGTGCTGGTTTCCTTGCCTCTGCTTCAGTAAATGACATGACTTTCGACATGTTAGTGGATCAGGCGTTAGAGAAGATTATCGGAAATGCAGTGGACAGGGCTGTCGAAAAATCTGTGGCTGAATACTCCACGCACTCTCCCGGATCTGTTTCATCTGACCTGACCGAAGAGCAAGATGCGGGCCAGAATGAGTCAGGGGAAGATGGGAGTGAACAAGAGTCCATGGACGTCGATGAAATGGCAGGAAGCATGACATAGGCCGACTACGATGACAACGAGCCCTCTGAAGACGACGATGATGAAATGGCCGATCTTTTTTCACAGTACAGATCAACCTTTTCCAACCTCTGGCCAGGCTTTATGTCTAGAATCGACGTATTCGGCAATAAGGAATTCGATCTCGCAGTGAACAAAGATGTGTATCGACTCGTGAAGGAAATATTCTTCCTGACCATCTGGAGAACTCACGGCAATGGGAATGCATCCACGCAAAGAAATGGCTTCGTTTACGCAACGTAGCGACTCGGAAGTATCTAGGAATTGATCAGCATGAGTCAAAGAAAATCTATCATTCTCTGTTGCGTCTCTTCGACCACTCTAAATGGCAGACGAGGTTTTCTCAGGAACGACGGTCCACGGACAGTGCTTGGATTGAGTCTCCCTTCGGGGAATTGTGTTCCCCAATGGTGAGACCGGAACTTGAGGAGTTTCGTTCTGACAACTTTGTTGGAGGTCTTATCAATGTGGCGCATAACTGCAATCCGCGTCGCCCCGAACAAGCGATGCAACTCCGCCCTTCTGAAAAACTTGATGAATGAGAGAGGTTAAGTTAAAGTAAATCAGTTAGGAACTTCTAGGATGTCAAGTGTTATGTAACCCTACCTTATTATCACCAATCAAAAGTCGATCAAAACAAGTTCTTTCCCTGCTTGTCTAGATTCTTAATTACTATTATCAATACTATTAGCTTTTCAGTCTAGTTGTCTTCTGCTCCTTGTTTGTCTTCGATTCTATCAATGTAATGGCCGTGGTGGTTCTTACCGATGAGTTAGGGCTTCCGCTGGGTAACTGTTTTTTGGGCACATATTGCCTAATTAGGAAACCATAACGAATCAATTGGGTTACCGCCTTCACAGAATATCTTTGTTATTTGTATGATAGGGGGATATCCGGTGCAGCGCAGCTCACTGCAATAGAGGTCACGTGTGAGTGAGCATTTACACAGACCCAGCCCTCCCTTCTCGATTCCTGAACTTCTTCCTTTTCCTATCCTCGAGTGTCTCGTACTTATTCTACGGGAATACCTTATCTTGTCAGCCTGAGCTCTCGCAATTCTCACCTTCAGTCAGCTAGCTCCAATCTATCCTCGTATCAGACTTCTTCTCCCCCTCCTACCAGATTCCTATCTACTCTCTTAGAAATCAGTATAACCGTACCGACATCGGTCAATCGTCAACAATCATGTTTGAACTTCGAAATCCTAGCGGCTCTGCAGGTGGTACGTACGCTATTGAATTTTCCTTCTTCTCCTAGAGTCTCTTCAGATTAACTCGTGCTGACCTTCCTTTCTCAATTGCCATTTTAGCACGGGACCTTTGTTTCGATGTGCTGGTGAATAAGGCATTGGAGGAGATTGTCAACAATGCTTCTGCACAAATCATCGACATCATCGACAAGGCTGACAGACATTCACACCATGTCAAAGACCTCCAGATACCAACCTCCAAGGATGCAGGTCAGCAGCAAACCGTGGCAGAGGCAACGGTAGCAACGGACGAGGGAAACAGCGGCGGACAGCCAAAGCAGGACGCCGTGGAAGTCAAGGGTACGACTGCAGTTGTTGCTATGCAATCCATTAGCAGTGAAGACAAGTATGGTGAGGCTCTCGAGTTAAACAAGACATTTGTTAATATCCCGCTAGATGTCCACGTCCAAATAACATATACGTCATCCACCTCATGAACTACCACAATTATGCCCTTGCTTCAGACTATCACTGGGAGACAATACTTCGCCCACCTGCCAATGCGCATCCAGACTTTTTCGAAAGCCTTTACTGTCAGTGGCTATGCGAAGAGTGGTGTGGATGGCTACATTTTCGTAATATGGACACTGGGAAATGCCTAGGCATCGAGTACGGTCGGGAGAATCTTTCCTGGCCAGTGTTGTCTGCAGACCATGATGGACCTGATGTGGTTACACGGTTCTGTGCGATGCTAGATGAACTTGGTCGTTGTGTACTGCGAATCCCGATGAATGGAAGTTTGCTCACTGTACAAGCTGTGCTAAGCGACGATCTGGATCTTCCATTTCGGCTGGGTAATCTGAAGCAGACAGTTGCCTTAATCTGCAAAGACACAACCGATGGAACCTGCCTACCCAGCTTTTGGTCCTTCGAGGAGGTCGAGGAGGTTGAGTGAGCTTCTGAAATTTGGAATTCGGAAGGATGAATCGGTGGAACGAAGGGAAAGCGATCACGCTGGAGGGCAAGTCCTTACTGTTACATCTCAGTGAACACCAATCCTCTTGTTATGTAGGCAAACTATCAGTCATGCCAATACAACGATTTGTAGAAGATAGTTCCCATTCAGTACCTTCTTTCAAGTCTCTATTAAGCCTGACCCCAGGTGACCTCTTGTCGTCTGTGATATACCCTGCTTGCTCAACTCTGTAACCCTGTTTGTTCAGTCGGCACCTACCTTCTCTTATGCGCCCCCCGCCTTCCTATTTGGGTTGTTTGTCATCTGCTCCAACCTCTCTTCTCAATCTGTCACCCCTTTCACTCACTCAGCCTCAAACCCTTCCCTCACCTTCATACCAGCTTTTCATCTCCCTTTCAGATCTCAATACAAGCCTACCATTGAGACTCTCGTCAACAGCCATGTCTCAACCTCCCGACATGACGCAGAGCAGCATCTCTGTCAGTGGTACGTATTGCTTGGAGCTTTGTCCCTCTTTCAAAGCACCCCATTACTCTGATTCTGTACTGACCTTCCTCCTCGATTCTTGTCTAGGACCGGAATCGTCCTTTGATATGCTACTCGAAAAAGCAATCGAAAAAGCCGTCAGCAAGGCTATTGTCGAAATCAATGAAGCCACCACCAAGGCAATCGATAATGCCGTCGAAAACGCGATCGAGAATTCCGTTGAATGGGCAGTTGATAATGCAGTCGAAAATACAGTCGAGGATGCCGTCCACAGTGCGGTCGAAAGTGCGGTCGAAAGTGCAATCGAAACGGTAGTCGAGAAGGTAATCGAAAGTGCCGTAGAAAAGGCTGTTGAAAACACTGTCAGCAAGGCTGTCAAAAACGCCGTTCAAAGTTCTGTCGATGACTCTTTTGAGAAAGCTTTCGAAAAATCTATAGCAAAACTCCTCGATCGTTCTCACGTGCTTGCTTCATCTCAACCTACCGAGCAGCGCAACGCCAACCAGAATGTGTCGCAAACCGATGTAGTTAGCGAGATACCAGAGACGCAGCAGGAGTCCATGGAAGTCGACCTAGTGACAGGGAGGAACATCACAGAAGCCACTGAACACAAGGATGACGACGACTCCGAACACGAAAAGGCTGCTTTCGACGCTCTCTTTGCCAGGGAGCCAAACATTATCCGCCGTAGTCCCTGGTTAGGTACAGCTCTGATTAAACTGTTCGACAATTTCGATTTTTCCCTAGCAGTGAACAAATACAGGGATCCAGTCATTCTATCTCGTGAATGTGCTAGGGGATATCAACTGAAAATGTGCCTGTGGGAATTTGTCGAAGCAGGTGGATGGCTCCATCTTCGCAATCGATTGACTCAAAAGTTCTTGGGCATTGATGCTTGCGAGTCAAATGGGGAAGGGCAATTTATTCTCTGTCTTTTTGACGACATGAAGAAGGAAACGAGATTTTGTGTACGATCAAGAGGGCTACCAGACGGGCACCATGGTTGTCTTCAAATTCCCATCGGGAGTGCATCCAATGAAGACCATGCTAGACTTGGAAGTCCATCGCCATGACGGCTTCATTGAGGGAGAAATTCATTTGGCAATTTCGGAACGTTTAGAAGGAGCGATGCATATTGTGCGCTTTTTCCGTCATTGAAGTCTACTACCGTAGCGGCCGGGAGAGAAGAAAGAGGGAAGGAAACTTGATAACATAGTTAGCAACCATCCACTTTCTGTGTGTACATGTAGAACAATTCAGTCTACAATCAAAGCAAGAATCGATCATTCCCCAGAACATCCCTAGTTCAACACTCATACGACTGGCCTAAAGGGGTTTGATATCATAGCGAACGGTACATATGTAGTTACTCGTCAATATTTCGAAAAAAGAAAAGGTAGATTGGTTTCCTCCTAAACCAGGTAAATCAGGCAAAACTTTCATGGATATCAAAAGCTACACTACCGAGGTATCTTCTAATCCTACCCTGCCCATCCACCACTTCCCATCAAAATCATCAAACATCATCGCTCAAAAGCAATGAGTTCAAAACCAAGCACTCAATTAAAAGCAAATCTCAAAACAAAATGTCCAAAATAAGATTCCAAAATTTGCCCAAAAAGAAGAGAAGAGAAGAGAGAAGAAAAGTAAAATGAATTCGCCTGCCTCAATTCAATTACGCCTTTCGCGCCGCCCCTGCCAAAACCCCGCCATCACAATAGGAACCCTTTTCGAGCAAGACTCGTTATCATAAGATAAGACAGTAGAGTAAACGCCGATACATCACACACAAAATCCAATACACCTTCATTAACGAATATCAAAATAAGTCAAGATATAAAGTATCATTCCGACGAACCGAAAGGAAGACACAAACAATCAAATAAATAAAAAGGCAACAAATCTAGGGTATCATGTCGTTGGCGGGACTTTGCTGTCATCCTGCATTCCAAGGGAAGAAACATAAGGAGGAGATATTGGGGGTTTGCTAGGGACATCCTTCATCGTAATATCCGGGTCGGTCGGTGAGGCTTCGTTCTTGATCGTCTCCGCTCCCTGGGCCGGTTGTGAATGCGGTTGCGGTTGGGACTCGCCATCTGTCGATAAGGGTGGGCTGGTCGATTGTGCTTGTGAGGTTGGCTTGCTAGGTGGTGCAAGAGTCGATGTTGTGGCTTGAGCCTGAGTCTTTTCCGTTGTCGGCGTTGCCATCGTTCCTCTACGACCCATATAATCACCCAAACTCATCTTCTTCTTGACCGGACTGGGAGCTGTCAGGCTGCCGCCCGGCGTCTGAGCTGGTTGCGATACAGTATCCGACGGCGACTGGAGCGATCCCGGAGTTGCCGCGCCGGGTGTCGAAGGCACTGCAAAGTGATTAGGCGGTAATTGAACATGAAGATTGCTCATCCGAATATTCAGAGGCGACATCCCAGGTACGAGCGTGTTGTGGGCTGCTGTCGATGGCAAGGGTGGTTTGGCCATCACCTCATGCGATGCAGACTTGACAGAGGCTGTATCACTTGGACCATCCTTCATATCAACATCTTCACTATGCGAGGACGATGGTCGTACACCAGAACCCCAGTATTGCGAATGGGTCACAGAGGACGGAGAACTAGCAACATCTGCGACTGATATACCTGCGGACAGTTGTTGACGCTTAACCGGCCATTGGGTCTTTGTGCTGTCTTCAAGGCAGCGTTTCATGAGCCGTCGACCTAAGGGAGAAAAGTTGAACGTAGGAGGACGAGTTTGTTGCGATTCGTCGACGTAGGAAGCACGTGAGAGAGGTGACCGCGTGTTGGTAGGATCTGATACTTTGCGTGAAAAAGTTCGTGAGGTCGCTGTGTCCACCTTCAGAGATTTGCCCGAAGCTGGAACACTCGACTGTTTCTATGTGATAGTTAGTGACCAAGATTAGGGACTAAAAGCGTATGGGGTAAGGGAAACATACAGGTAACGGAGCAGGTAGATTCGGATGTGCAGATGTTGCACTACCTCGCTTCTTCTTGCGCTGTCCATGCTGGTCATGCTCGAGCTGCTCGAATTTCTTTTCCACTGCTGCGATTTTGCGTCTATCTCGTGCCGACAACTCCGTATCTTGCAGGGCCCATTCAGGCGGTGGATGCGTCGGGGTCAAGTCGCGACTACGGGTCTGTCCACGTACAGAGCCAGATGTTGATCGATTATCGGCGTTATCATCCTCAATGGCCACCTCACTACCCGCACGACTCGTATTGGAACGACCAACACTAGTAGGCGAGACAGCAGATTTAGATTTCGCTTTCTTCCGCTTGCCATTCATTTGTTTCAAGCTTGGGTGACGACGGCGATCAACAGCAGCTAAGAGACATGGCTGAGGTGGAGAGCAGGCACATCCACCAAAGTTAGCTAAAAGATTGCTCATGGAGATCGCTCGGGCTTCCTCCTGATCGCTGTCTCCGGAGAACTGGCGGTCGATATACCACATCGCAGTCACTTCCGAGTCCGCGGGAATATCCTGATTGGCGACGAAACAAAAATGATATTCAATCCCATTGGTGATATAAGTCTTCAATGTGACGTTAGGGCGACACGAACGACGAACGTATCGAAGTATGGAACCTTCTTGACGACAGTCGATGTAAATAGGAAGTTGAGGATGGAAGAATACAAAAGGTTGAGGGTGATGTAAGTCCGGCCACCGGTTTGCAGCATCCAGACAATAATCACGAAGTGCGCCTATTTTACCTGTGACCTCGCCGACAATCTGATCTTTGTGGACAGCGGTTTGAGTTCTCAGCAATTTCCAGGTGGGATGTATACCTTCCATCTCGATCTCCTTGTCGATCTGGGTATCTAACGATAGTTGGGGCCATTCGGAAGAATCCAGAACGTCTGCATATGTGAAAACATCTTGTGGAGGACGACCAGTACCATCTGGGGGAATCGTCGAAGGATCTTTGACCCATGATCCTATGTCATTCATCAGGTGTATGTTGTTGACCAAGTTGCTCTTTATGTCTTGATAACCACGGTCGTTCTCGTACAAATGTAGGAATTCGTGAGAGTATAGAGGGATTTGCGGTGAAGTGGAGGAAAATTTCGTCGGACTCATTGAGGTAGTCATGGATCCTGATCGCTTGCGAGGATCCGGCTGCAGTTTGGGTGGTACGTTGACGGAACTCACAGACGCTGATGGTCTATGAGAAGATTTTGGCTTTTTGAGAGTACCCAGCTGGTCCCTAGAAGTGGATTCACTGCGATGGTGTCCATTGACCAGTTCTTCTTTGTGGTGTTTTTTCTTGTGGCTCTTTGACCCAGAGCGTTTAGACTTCCGGTCACCGCTATCATTTTGCTCCCGTAAACGACGCTGTCGCTCAGTGGCCCGTTTTCCGTCCAAGTACAGTGGTGAGGGCGAACAGTCTGTACAGAAGTGTACGTCTGGTACCTCCTGGCCATGGTAGTAACACTCAATGTGTTGCCATGTTTCGCACTTTTCACAGAAGACAGTGTTCCCGTCATCGTCCTCAAAGGCACAAATGCACTTGATGGTGTAGGGCTCTTCATCTTCCAGAGGGACAGAGTCGGAGATGGCGCCATTCAACGCCGGGGAGTGGATAGAAGCAGTGACCGGATACGAATCTCCGGTCGGATGCGTTGTTGCGAGCAAGGAGGTATCTGTCATAATCCGACAGATGACCCCCTTTACCTCAACAGGTGATAGTAAAAGTTCCTCAGCACCCAGCTTGATGGTTTACTTCCTCAACGCGCATGTCAAAAGCCGCTGAGGTCGTCGTCGCTTTAGTCGGAGGAGAGGTTCGTCTAGATAGCTGCGCGCAGATGTCTAGATGAATCGACACGACGACAGCGAGATGGGAACGAGATGACACGTAGTATTCGTGTAGCGATTTCTTCGACAAGTACGACGAGAGCGAGGGTACAGCAGGTCACGTCAAACGTCCAACAAGAATCACGATGATAAATGACGATATCACGATGAAAAAAGTCCAGTTGTGACGGCTGGTGAAGAGATCGAGCGCTGTGGCGAGAGAAGAAGACGTTAAAAGTACATAAAAGTACAGGGTCGAGTATTCGCGTCGTCGTCAACGAGTTCGAGATTTGCGACCGTAAGCTAGTGAGGAATCGAGTCCAGGAAGGCGATCGAGAATAATGAAGGAGTCGACGCGCATCAGGCGGAAGACACGAGAGAGTTGAAAACCTGTAAAATTCAAGCCGTCAAAGCAAAACAAGGTCGGTTTCGGTATTCAGGAAACGGAGCGTCGAAACGGTCGATAAGGCGGGAGAAGAGAGAAAATAAGGTCGTCAAAGTCGAAGAAGATAATTAATCGAATAAGGAAAGAGAAGAATGAAGAAGAAACACCAAGGAAGGGAGGAAGAGGTGGTGAGATTGACGAGAGAAAGAAGTAGGTGAATGGTTGAGGGTCGAAGGAAGGAAGAGAAGGAGAGGACGAAGGGAAGAGGAGCCTAAGGACGCCAGGCTCTCATCGGTCGGTCGCTCTGAATGGCTGGCTGCTGAACCTGGGCCAGTCAAAAGTGGTCGCGCAGGACCCAAGCGAAATGAGCGAAAAGGGAAAGGCGCGCTTTCCAGGCGAGGGAAACCACGCTCAGCAGGAAGGAGCGGCGGCGGGAACGAGGGAAAGGGCGACCGAGAACACCGCCTGGCACCTGCCCTTTCCACGCAACAGAATGCCAGGAAACATGGTAGCAGCAAGTTAATACTCACAATGAAACAATATTATTGTAAAATGAACTAAGCCCAAAAAAAAAGAAACCAAGAATGGGAAACGAAAAAATGAAACATGGGGAGACTCGAACACGAGCAGAGGGAATCTCGATGCTCAGCGGCGCGAGACTCCTCACAAAAATTATTTGTTCCATGTTCATTTTTTTTTTTTTTGGCTTAGAGAGGGCGAGCGAGGGCGGTCCGCGTTGGGTCGGAATGAGAGACACACATAGCGGCGAAGGTTGACTCACGGCACGAAATGGCGCCGTTGGACGGCTGGAGCTTGGATGTACGTATGCTGACAGCCTTTGACTGGCGAATTAGCAGCGTGCAAATAAATGGGGTATCACTGGTCGAAGGATTGACAGCCTGTTCAACCAATGACAGGTCAGTAAGTAGACCGGCACCCCACTTCGATCGGCCTTTTGCTGCCTCTTTCCGGCATGGTGTCAGAGCCCGAGGTTTGGCTCGCTGTTAGTCAGCCAGCAAGAAACCCAATCGCGCTCTGGCTGCTGAGTCAGCTGGCAGGTTTCGCTTGCTGCTTTCGACCAGTGTGGCGCTAGCCGTTTTGATCTTGGCGTCCAACAAACACCACGACAGTGCACGTGCCATCATTGTGGTAATCAGTCTATCAGATGACGAGAGAGGCTGAGCAGTGTGACTGACTGCAGGTCTGCAGCGGATGGAAGGAAGAGCAGGCACGGCTGGCAGGCACGGTGGAAGGACCAGACGGGTGGATTTGAGGAGAGTGAACATCAGGGCGAGAAAATCGATGGCCAAATATCGATGAATCTTCAGCGGCAGCGTAGTCAAGCCATGATAGCAGTAGACCTAGACTGAGCACGGTTGTATAGCATGCGTAGTCAAAGTAGAGCTTCGAATTGCCAAAAGACGAATATCAACAAACTCGAGAGAAAGAAGGAGAAAATTCAGGAACAGGCTCAACCATCAGAAGAAGTAGCAATGTTTAGTGCGTGCCAGCTAGCATGTTGCTGTGCCAAGTCATGGCTTGTATACACCATGACAAATGACAACAACAGAGACAGCTGTGTAGGTTGGGGATCGAAAAGAATGAAGAATCAGGTAGGAAAATAAAAGAAAATAGCGGTCGAGTAGCTGTATGTCGTCGGGGAAAGGGAATATCAATAAGCACGATATCGATCAATCACTCAGTAGTGTCACAACGGCGGCAAACCATGCCCCCGTCCATAAGCGGTCGATTGCCTGCAGGATTGATAACCAGGCTGAGTAAGGTCTGGCAGTGGAGATTTTGAGTATTGAGTGAGTGAGGATAAGAGAAGAAGATAAAGTCGAGAGGGGTTTGTGATGACAGGAAATAGGATATTCTTTGAGGGGCTTGGTGTTCCGCCTCGATGATTGTGTGTATGAGCGTGGACGGTGTCCTCCGTCAGAAATTGATAGTACCGCGGTAGTGCAGTTTCGGGGGTAAAAAGAAAGTAGACGAGGGCAACAAACCCACGCAAGGGATGTAGAAAAAAGGTAGCACACAAAGGGATCTCAAAACCGAGATGAATTTCAAAAAAAAGTAGTACCTTAGGACAAAAGAGTCCCTGAGAAAGAGAAGAGAAATAGACTCAGGACTGAGAGCTGTGATAGCAACTAACTTAATTCCCATTTTTTGCCACAATTAGGCTCGCTTCGGCGGGAAAAGGCAGCGGCCCTCCCGCCGTGGTAGCCGTCGCTGAACCCGTGGTCATGCCCATCCACTGTCCAGTCAACGCTATAGCCACTAGCTTTTCGTATAGTTTGGCATTGATCCGGTGTCTCAGTGTAACGATCGTGTTTCATTTGATTGGTGATGAGCTTAAGCTGCTGACTACAGTCATAATGAAGCTACTGTCTGCGTATTTATTATTTTAACGTAGACTATGCTATGATCGACGACTAAGAAAGCAGGATCTTGAGATACGAGTAGGTACAAAGTACGTACTGCGGTTAATGTACTGCCACAGATGTGTGGCGGATGCCACATATTATAAATCAAATCAAATGCTAGGTTGATTAAATCATATTCTCAATATTCAAACAAACAAACGGGTATCATCTCAATCCATACACAACCCAAGCTAGGTATGCCGAACAGATCGCTCCCAACCCCACAAAATGCCCAACTACACCATTATATAGTATTATACAGTTTCCATAATCGATTCCGTACGGTGTCGCTCAGGTCGGTGGTTCTCTGTTTCGAATGTCAGTTGAAAAATCACACCATGTAGTTCATCAGCAATACGCACTCGTCTGTCATGTCTGTCTCCGCAAATTCAAGCCATTCTCCTGTAAGAGCCTTTTTCCAGAATCGTACGCTTCCATCATCGCCTGAAGATATTAAGCAGTCACCTATCACAGGCCAAGTCAGTAGTAAAACTTAACGTGAGCTTATTGCATAGTGGTAGCATACCTGCAAACGACCATTGTACCTGCCAAACATCCAAATGATGACTATCAATACAAGCCACCTCCCTATACTCATGGCGAAAAGGTGTATCAACATTCGCTGGACGAGGAGAAGCCGTTACTTGAGCCCGATTGGCCAGCGCAGAACCAATCCCGGACTGTGCCGTAGCGCGCTGGGACGGTGATTGTGCCACAACCTGTCCATTGCGATTATGATGATGGTTTCCGTGGTTTCCATTCCCCGACATGGATGTATAAACCTCGAATATGCGAACGAATCCATCCTTGCATCCGCTAGCAATAAGGTCGTATCCACGTACCGAGCCATTGGCCCATGATATGTCGCGAACAAGACCGCCATGACCTGTCAATTCGACAGCGTGGTAGAACCGACGACTCGAGTCCGTTCTATAGATTTTCACCGTGTCCATAGCAGCGACGACCAGAGACAAGCTCTTTCGATCACTGTCCGGTTTCAACGAGTGCGTGGCATCAAATGAGTCATGGTGGAACTGCACCCGAAAACTGGTTTCTTCTCCTCGTGCTGGCGCCTGACAAACTCTGAACTGGTCAAGAGCCTGCCATTCCCCGAGCGTATCCGGCATGACGGGCTCCATGACCATGAGATACCCATCTCGGGTAATGAGGGCCAGCCACGTGTCCAGCTCAACATTCCGAAAATCCAGTGACACAAAGGGCACTCTGTGAGGAGCCGGCAAGCGGAATATGGACTTGAACCGCCGGCCCGAATTGGGAGGTTGCGTGACGTCTTCTTGCCAGATTTTGAGACGCATGTCCTCTCCTACGCTGCCAATGTGCTGGCCTGTAAAGGGCCCATTCCAAGTTGCCTTAAATAACCCATCGAATCAGTCATACGTCCTTTCTATCAAAAACACTTTAGGGGGTGTTGTAGCACTTACATCTCGAATTTCAGCATCATGCGCACGCCACGTATCAGTCAACTGCCACTGTCCATCCTTCTGATCCCAGACTTTTAACCGATGATCCGACGACCCCGTAACAATCCGATTTCCATAAAAATTGAATTTTGTGACTGTGACCAAGTCGCGATGGCCGGACTCGAAGTCGGTGAAATTCGTGCCCATCCTGGGACGGACGTGTTATGCTCAGAATTCAGACCGTAGTTTCTCCCACCAATTTCACGACATTAATTTTGTAGGACTTGTGTGACTCGATATGGAATTAGTGCGTTGCTCACATGCATGACATACATGCAACAGCTAAGTTAAGTGGATGTGGATGTCTGAATCACCTCGAGTCAAGCAAATCAACAACTCCAAACCCCACGAAGCTGCTTCGGGGAAGGCGCCGATCGATAATGCGCAATATCGTGTCTCTGATTGGCTGTCGCAAGCTGCTGCGCTTACAAGGCGGTGAACCATTAATCCGGCAGAAACAATCAGATAAAGCCAGATTGTCTCTTTTACTTGAGTCAAGCATCGACCTCATAAATATCAAATGGGTTGAATACTGGAAGAGAAACTGCTTCGGCGAGAAGAAAATTGAAGCAGCGTGTTTGATTATAAATAAGAATAATGGCGCCGTCAACCGCGCTCTCGACGACGGAAGTTTGCACCCTCTGGGTGCTGATAGGCACTTCCATCGCTATTGTGGCCAACTCCTTTCATGGCGATGGTGAGCCGCTCATGGTATCTTTGGCATTTAGTCTATTCGCCTTTGCAACGACGTATAGTCTCATTCGATGGCTGGGACCAAGTTTTATGAAAGTCGGATTGAAAGGGAAGGATATGGCTAAAGCCAAGAAACCGGAGATGTATGTATACTTCTGACCCCGTCCGTCGTTGCTAGGATGACTTACTCATATTTTGCAGACCTGAAACAATGGGCGCAGTGTGTGCTGTGGTGTACCTCTTGCTCATGATTGCTTTCATCCCTTTTCCTTTCTACAAGGATATTGTGGCCGCAACATCTGGAGGCGGAAATCGCGATGTCGTCTTGCATATCGAACATGTCGAGACAGGACGTTTCCTCCATCGCTTTCCCCACAACAAGGTTCGCCCTTACTCCCTTTTGATCTCAGTAGTATGGATACTAATGAATGCAGCTGGCATCCTACCTCTCCGGCCTTCTATCCCTCCAAGCCATCACCCTCCTCGGCATCGGAGACGACCTCCTCGACATCCGCTGGCGCCACAAAGTCCTAATCCCAGCCCTCGGCGGCTTCCCTATGCTAGTCGTCTACTTTGTCGATTTCGGGGTCACTCACGTCGTAGTCCCCGTGCCTCTGCAACGCTACTTTGGGCAAGTCTTCGACCTTGGTTTTCTGTATTACGTCTACATGGCTGCCGTCGCAATCTTTTGTCCAAACAGTATCAACATGCTCGCGGGCATCAATGGCGTTGAAGTTGCGCAGTCGCTCGTCATCGCTGTCTTGTTACTGCTAAACGACTTGCTATATTTGAGCCCGTTTACGCCCTATCCGCATCCAGCTATGGACTCGCATTTATTCTCTATATACTTCCTCCTTCCCTTCATCGGCGTGTCGCTAGCACTATTGTGCCATAATTGGTACCCATCAAAGGTCTTCGTGGGCGACACATACTGCTATTTCGCAGGTATGGTCTTTGCTGTCGTCGGTATCCTAGGCCATTTCAGCAAGACGTTACTCTTGTTGTTTATACCGCAGATGTTTAATTTCTTATACTCGTGCCCGCAGCTTTTTCATATCATTCCTTGTCCCAGGCACAGATTACCGAAGTTCAATACTGTGACGGGATTGTTGGAGAATTCGGTGACTGAGTGGCCTGTTCCGCCGTCGCCGCTGATTGCTGCAGCATTACATCTTCTTCATCGAATGAGGCTCGTCGGGATCAAGACAAACAAGAATGGAGAGATTACCGAGTCGACGAACTTGACGCTACTCAATCTCTGGATTCTGTGGTTCGGTCCTATGAAGGAAGATCGACTTGCGTTGAGTATTGTGTTGGCGCAGACAGTTTGTGGGCTTATTGCGCTGTTTGTTCGGCATCAGATGGCGTTGCTTGTTTTTCCGGCGGATAATAGGAGTTTGTAGGCTTTTGTATGATCTGATTACGTATCGACGCTTCGATTCGCTTGTAGAATTCAACATCTTTGTACATAATCATCGTCATTTGTTTCATGTAATATACAGTCAGGTTGAAGAGGTTTTGTGCATCTGGAGCTATCTACAACAATATGTCTCGCAAGACTACAAGGTGCTGCTATGGATAACATTGTAAAGTTCGTCCTTTCTTTTTGATCCGTCCCCCTGACTCCTACGGGGTTTGATATGCTAACCAGACTACAGCATCTGACCTCCTCCAACGTATCTCTCCATCCCAAGTATTTTGTACGGCATCGGATGACGATCGGAGGATGACTTCGTGTGTATGACAGATGACGGGAGTCTTTCGAGTACCTGAATGACAGATTTTTATTCGTTAGCCTGGGCGAAAATCACCCTTGACTAAAACAGGCGGGGGAAAAAACGTGAAAAAACCCACTACTCCTCTCCACACCTCGCGAACGAGTGTGTTTCTCAAGTCCAACCACCCTTTCTCTTCATTGTGCAAGCACTCAGATGTGGGGATTTATATCATCGGGTCCATTGGAGAGGTAACCTGCCTTTTCAATGCAGTATACATATATACATCCATCGCAATAACCTTAGTGAGTACCAGAGCAAGATGGTACAAGAGTCGACGATGGATAGAGCAAAATAGAAAGCGGAGGTGAATCGGAAGCATAGAGTTTTCAGCGTGCTTGAGACATGGAATTCGAAAGCAGCATGATTAAATAATATGGGCAGAGAACGCAGATGAGGATGGTGATGAAAAAGAGAGATGGAAGAAGAAGAGGGGGCGACGACTGTTTATGTTGCCCCCTGTGAAGGAAGGTGCCACGATGGCTTCCAAAAGAGGCAGGTGCGACACATAAGCAGCAACCAACTCCCCGTCTTGCTACCATCTATCTATATCAAGCCGCTAAGGGACACTGAGTCGGCGACTCTACTTAGAGCAAAGCTTGTATGTTCTCTCGCTGACCCTCCGCCGGGGTCTAGTGGTAAAAATCTTGGAAATTGTGGAAGCTTAATAGGTATCTCCAAACATACCGCTCGATCGACCCTGCCAGCAACTTCTTTTTTGCCTATTGGTTTGGCGTCGTCAATAATTCGAAGCACGCCATGGCTATTTCTTTTGCTGCAATTCCCCCTTTTCATGAAGATTGCTTTTCTACATACTTCTACGCCAAAGAATTCTTTTCAATCCTGTTGTTTGAGGCTCAGTTTGAAACGAATAAGCCGTACATTGCTCGTATGTATATCACTTCATGGCTGCCTCAGCTCATCAAGGTTGTAAGGCCATCAGGCTGTTAGGCTTCAACTATTTCTCGGTACAGCTTTCGATAGATCAGTAGATCCGTTCAGCTCGTCATGGTTATCGTAGAACTCGGACGCGACACCTAGATCTATTCGAGAGACTAACTCGGCGGATTCGCTCTTGCAGCTACGCAGTGGCTAGTGGCCAATGCGGTCTCACTTCATTACCAGCCTCTTAAAAGAAAGCTCACGTACGTACGTAGTACAAGGGGGTGGGAAGAAGATACGACTAGAATTTTACCCGTCATACGCGAGCGACCACGTGCATTGTCATACCCTAAAAGTCGATCGATCCTCGGCATTATTTAAAATGCGGCTACATGTAGTGGTAAGATATATAGTCGTCTCGAATCTAAAGATGGGTATATACAACTATATGTTCCAAGTAATGGTCTGAGCTCCAAGGTTAACTGCGATGGACAATTGCCCGCGACCAGTCATATATATATCAATCCAAAAGGACGACGTAGATCAACAGATAGGGGATATACTTCAGGGTAATGCATCAAATTCTGAATTTCATATCTTTCGTAAAATCATTTCACCAAAACCCTAACACCTTGACTGGAAAGTTTGGGGAATGGTAGGAATAGCTCATGTGCCAGTGTGACGTCCTCGCGAGTCGTTTCGTATAACTCAAAGTCGACTTCGCGGAAGACCTTGGGTAAGGCGAGCAGCATTTCGGATCGGGCGAGACTGAATAATAGACATTAGTGGTTTGCACAATGAAAAGGAGGAGTCGGAAGGACATACTTCATTCCGATACACTGCCGCGACCCTTTGGTGAATGCAACCATGTATTTCTCAAGGTACTTGCGGTGTTCCAAATCCATCCATCTCAGGGACGAACTCGTATGAGTTCGGGAAGATGGTTTCATTATGGTGCATGAAGACGCTTGTCATGCTAACAGCGGTCTTCAAGAATGTGTTAGATTAGTCGCGAGAAGAGATTAACAATAGACTTACCCCTGCTGGAATAGTCCACTCTCTGAACTGGAGAGCGTAGTCTGTAGATATTCTGGCCAGTCGTGTGCTGACGCCGTATGACAGTCTGATAGATAGGAGTGATGAGTATAGATACATTACATTTGAGTGTTTCTTTTACATACCTAAGCCCTTCCAGCATAACCGAAGTCTGACACAATCAGTACACAGTAGAATGTAGGAGAGTGGTATAACTCACCAAATAAGGCAGCTTCTCTAAATCTGCCAACGATGCAGTCTGATCCGGATCTTTCTCATTCAGTTCGGCCTTAAGTTTCTCCAAAGTTTTTGGATTCTCCAAAAGATAATAAGTAATCCAACTCAACGCTTTGGCGACCGTTTCGCCCCCAGCGCCAATGACCACCTGGATCTCCTGCGCCAACCGCTCGGGACTCTTCTCCTCCGGCGACAAATTGCTATTCAACACATCATGAAAAAAAGTCGGGTGCGTAAACTTGACTTTACTCTTCTCATCTCCAGTATTACTATGACTCTCAATAACAGACAAAATAAGCTCCATGCATCGGGCCTGAAACTTCAACATCAACCCCATTCCGGGGTTAAGCCACGCAACAAACGAGTCCGGTAACGATTTCATAATCGTAAGCAGCCAGGGAACGGCTTGAAGAACGCGCTACTCGTCGCAATCCCACTCAAGGTTGCGCTCCACTGTGGGCTGAAATCCGGAGAATCCAAAAAGTTAAATCCGATCCCATAGTACGTATAATCCGAAATGATATCCGTTGCGAAACATTTGTACGCATGCTGTGTGTTGATTGGCACACCGGTCCCGTTGAAGCTCTTCAGACGGTCGCAAAGCTTATTCGCTAGGGTTTGGATTTCCGGCTCGAGCTGGCGCACCCGCGCCATGGAAAAGTATGGATTCATATTCGATCGTAGAAGTCGGTGGTGCGCATGGTCCAAGACGGCAATTGTTGCGCGCTCGTTGCCAAACATGTTAGCATAGAATTTGTATTTGTTGCGCGGAGACTCTCGCGAATATAGCACTCCATAGAAGCTTGGATCATCGACGTGAAGCTCCCATGGACTGATGCGAACGATTGGGCCTACATGACTGAACAAAGAAACGGTTAGTTAGCTACCCGTCATTGGATGCCTATCCCACACAAAGGTGAAGAATCCGATCTATAGTTACAGCACTGACCATATTCTTTGTGCATTCGGGCGATCTCGAATGTATATTTGCCGTGACAGATCGCGTCATACCAAAACTCATACCATGCAGTAGCAGCAGCAAGCTTTGGCCCAGGGAATTTGGACAAAGGCGACAGCCACAGGCGATAGACGACCAATCCAATCACATACACCGAGTAGGCGCATACTGCGCCGCAAAGAAGATGTGAGGTCTCCATTTGCTGGAATTGCTGCACCACTTTTGTATGTGCAGGGATTAGCCAATTGGTACTGGCGGACCAGTAGCCGTTACAACCAGAGACGTTTTCTTTGTTTGAGATTTGAGGATCATCCAGTGGGTTAGGTCAATTAACCATGGAACCTTCGACCTCCCTTATCACATGACTCGAAACTAGCAATTACTTTCTCAATTACTACGTACGTGTTCGACTATCACTACTCCATCGAGGGTTTATAATGCGACGATATTATTGAATTATCGAAGGCGTTGACCTGCACCTAGAGATCTAGTGGCCGAGCCTGAAGAAAATTAGGGTTTGGATAGGTCACAACACTTCCACTGCGCTAATCCTGTTTTGGTAAATTATGCTTGGTATTAAGCTTTCATTGGCCAAAATGTGGGCCCACCCAAAGGAGACTAGGCCTGTTTGGGGTTTGATGAATCCGGCACGTGCGCTTGGCCCACCCGGGGGGTCGTCCTTTCTTTTCTTTTTGCGCTCTTTCCTAGTTCTGCCATACATAATACAGTATTGTGTTGGGGACATGCCACCTTTCTATCTTTCTTGATCAATTCTTTCTTTGTGTTATTATCTTCGTAGTCATATCAGCTTCCCATCGTCGCGGCCGCCTGTCATCATGTCGGCCGAAGGATCCGAATCCACTACAGGGTCCACTATCGCGCCTGAGGTACAGCGGACAACCAACTTCTGCTAAGTTTTAGGTTGCTGAGTTTAATTTCTGGATAGGAGGGTGCCGCGCTCTACGATGATCTTAGTCAATTTTCGTAAGTCGTGAGCGAGATGGAAGTTATCTAATCGGATCTAATCAGTCTTGAACAGAGATGCCGCAAGCTCGACGGCTTCATTAACGTCGAGTGTGTTGAACTATCGGTAAGTTGAATAGCCATGTGTGGAAGGTTCCCGCTGACAGTCATTTGGATATGAGGTTTGTTTGATATACCGAAGAGAACTTTGAGAAAGACACCTTTCTGATGAATACTGAATGACAGAATGGGCGTCGGTATCATGCATACCGAGAAGGCGAATACGTCATTGTATGTATCTCCTAGCGCCCATCATCTAGTATCTACAGTTCTAGTGACTGACTATCACAGCCCAATGACGAAAGGGAGCAAGACCGCCTCGATTTGGTGCGTATAGCCGTGTGCATCGTGAATGATATAGCCATTGCTAACTCTCGGCAAGCTCCATCATATCTTCCTGATGGTCTTAGAAGGAGAGTTATATACCGCTCCAATTCCAGAGAATATATCTCAAGTGTTGGACCTTGGCACGGGGACGGGGGCTTGGGCAATGGACTTAGCAGAGTACGTTTATCCTGTAAGTAACGAACGATCCGGTGAGATTAACACGAAGGATAGCCGGTTCCCGCAAGCAATAGTTACCGGTTAGTGAAAACTTCTTGTTGATGCCCATGACTATGATTCTGACTTGTATAGGAACGGACCTAAGTCCTATACAATCGCCGTGGTATGCCTTTCGAGGTCGCAATGAGTACTAAGGCACAACTAATATCGTCGTACAGGGTCCCAACAAACTGCCAATTCCAAATAGACGACTTTGAACTCGACTGGAACTTCGCCTATCCCTTCGACTTTATCCACGCCCGCAGCATCGAAGGCTCAGTCAGGGACTATAAAAAACTATTCAGTCAAGCATTTGAGAACCTCAAAGACGGCGGATGGTTCGAAGTTGACGACGCCACTGTCGTCGGCGTTTTCTGTGATGATGACACCATCGAACGAGCGCCAAATTTACTCAAGTGGCGCGACAAATTGATTGAAGCGAGCCATATATTTAACAAACATATGGGGGTTTCGCAAAATTATAAGCAATGGATGATTGATGCGGGATTTGTGAATGTGAAGGAAAAAATCTATAAAGTATGTCGGCTTTAACTACAGCCTCTTCTAAAGGAAGTGATTTGATTGAAACGTTTTGTTGACAATATCAACAGGTCCCCTACTCCCCATGGGCCAAAGACCCAAAGATGAAGGAGCTAGGAGTCTATCAACAAGCAATGATGCTCGAGGCTTTGGATGCATACTCCTATGCACTGTTCACCAGGGTGCTGGGATGGACTACACTTGAGATCCAACTTTTGCTCACCGGAGTAAGAGAAGAGCTTCGCGATCGACAGTTTCATGGCTACTCACGGTTTTATTTTGTATATGGACAAAAGCCGTCGCCCCAAGCCTCTTAGGACCGGAGATTTGGGATATGAAGCCACGGCGCCTTTGGGCTGTTAGTACATACATACAAACGTACATACTTTCGAAGTACATACAAGCAAATTTCTTTCCAGCGTTCGTAGCTAGCCGTTCTTACTTGTCTTGGGCTTTTTTTAAGACTTCGCTGTACCTATGCTTAATACACACATACATGCCCTCTAAGCCATCCCGAGTTCTTTTCGAAGTAGGGTTACAGACTACCGAGACGGGCAACGATTCGATCCTCAGCTGTACAATGACGCGACCAACACAATGAAATCTCTCAGCTTTTCACTGGCTGCTGATTCTACCATGATAAGCATACAGGCTGTTTGGTAAACGTTTCGCATAATCCCTTTTGCAGTAATTTAGCTCGATACTTTACTGACATCCTCAAAAAGTAAAATCAAAGTGCCCCCTCCGTACAACGGTGGATCTTCCCCACGAAATCAAAAATTTTTGGGCCCTTAGAAGGCTTAGATCACACAAAAAGGACCTTTAACAAATCAGAGTTGGATTTCTCCAGTTAGGCAAGCGCCAAAAATCCCATCAAAATGTTTACTGCATAGGGCGCATTGGTCTAAGTTAGTGTGTGGGACCGCTTTGTCACATGGGCTACGCCATCGATTCCTCTGATACTACGTGCTCCAATACTTTCTTTTTTCAAAGAGGTATAGTATTTTTGTTTCTTTTTGGGTATATAGATTTGAGTTTTCCCTCAATTCCTTCCTGTTTCTTCAATATTCTTGTCAATTGCGTGAGGATATTCGAAGAGTGGAACGCCAGGTACCAGGGGTACCCGAGGCAGATTTTCCCACCCGCCACTCGTTTAGACCCCGGACCCCGAAGACCAAAAAACAACAACTTTTGATCATCAAGACAAAGACAGAGAAGGGATAAGAAAATATGAGAGGGGGAACAACCCTCGCCATAATCGGCTGCGGACAAATAGGAACCTCCATCCTCGAAGTCCTACTAACAACTCTCTCCCAACCATGCCCCAACAACCAACACAACACCTTACCAATCCTACCCATAAAACTCAAACCATCCCGCTTCATCGCCTGCGTAAACTCGCAGGACTCCGTGTCGCGCCTACGCAATAAATTTGGGCATTTCGCGCGCAGCTCGTATCCCAATGTGCAAATCTCGCAGGGGCGGATAGTCGAAGTCGTGGCGCAGGCGGATATAATCCTTCTCGGATGTAAAGCCAGTCAAGCAGCGGATATTCTGGGTGAGCCGTCGTTGAGAGAGCATTTAGCGGGGAAATTGTTGCTGAGTACTTGTGCGGATCTGTCGGTGCAAGAGATTGAGCAAGTTATCTATAATGACGCCATTGAAGAAGAAGGCTCGGGGTCGGAGAGATGTTATATTGTGCAGGCTATACCGAACGCGGCGGCAAGTGTGCGACAATCAGCGACGTTGATTAGTGAAACAGTCGCTGGCGCGGATACGACCCTCCCACCCGACATGCAGAGTTTGACGACGTGGATATTCTCTAGTATCGGGACAGTGACGTACATGCCCGAGTCGCTGATGAATAGCGCCTCGATGATCAGCGGGCTGGCTCCCGCGTTTTATACCGTTGCGCTGGAAGGTATTGCCAAGGAGGCAATAACTAGAGGTCTAAGCGAGCCCGATGCAATGTTTTTGGCTGCTCAAGCCCTCAAAGGAACGGCGGAGATGGTCCTCTCCAGGAAAGAGGAGAATAAGGGTCTGTTTGCGGTTGATGAGGTTAGAGATCAGGCTATTGCTTCGTCGACGGGGAGTGGTGCGAGAGGTGTGGTTGTGTTGAGACAGGCTGCTGTTAAGGATAGTTTTGCGGAGGCGATGGGGCAGGGGATGGAGAAGAGGGATGTAGAGGGATATCTGTATTCGAATTGGTGATTGATCCAGATTTTGTTTAGACTACATATACAGTAGGTTGCATAATCAGCTTGACACTTTAATGAACATTGGTTTGACATTCTGATAGGGGCCAAGATACACTAGAGCAAATACAGTTTAGCCTAAGAATAATGTTAATCTGGAATAATACTATTGTCTTACTACAAACTTTATCTTACAATACAGGTATATGATAAACCATTTCTAGATTATGCCACTTCCATATCTGAATACTGTTCAGATGTGTAGACCTAGCAATCTGTGAGGTGGGAAGTATCCCATGTTCTCTATTCAACATCAAATTGGAATTTTGGCCTTTGGGCAAGCCATACGCAAAAGAACTGATACAGAGACATTCGAAACCTCCATGTCAGACACTCTTCGATTATTTTGTCACCCTGACAATGCAGCCTAATTTAAATCGGTATTTCACAGCGCCTGATCAGATGTGTTTTGTTTTGTTTATAACCTGTTTTGAAGCACTAAACTTTCATGGGGGTTAGTTTATCTATTAAATATAGTGTGTCCTGTTACAGTAACTCAATTCAAGCAAAGTAACTAAGCATAATAGACAATGAATGAAACCCCCATACTATAGACTGACATCCTGTGTTGTCTCAAACCTGGGACTTCCCAAGCTGCTTGCCTATATTATCTAACAGCAAGCTTACGTCCGGGTCCGTAGCCATCCACTCTCGTTCGACAATCGCTTGATGGTGAGGAGTTCTGTATGAGACACCAATATTTGAGGTCTGAGGTATGAAGAAAATACTAGTGGCCATGTCAGGCGCATCACTGAATCCCTCTTTAGCTTCGAAGTGGAAGGCCCATACTAACGATGCCATTGCTATCAACATACTGCGATAGGCGACGTCCTTGGCTGGACACGATCTTTTACCGAATCCAAACAATGAAGGTTCGGGAAGGTCTGGGTTTAGGATCCAGCGCTCAGGTAGAAATGAGTCAGGCGTTTGGAAGACCGTCGAATCCATATTCAGACCCCATTGATTGGGGACATGATTGGGGACAATAATGGCGTCTGGAGGGATCCGAAAGCCCATATGTTCATCCTCCTGTGTGGTAGCATGCGGGAACCCCAAAGGAGCAATGCTACGAAACCGCATACTTTCTTTGATAAATGCCTGGAGCTGAGTCAGATTTTCAATGTCCGCGGCATTTGGCATTCTGCAGTTGCCAACAACCCGGTCCATCTCGTTATATACTACCTCCATCTCTTCAGGATGTAAGGTAGCTGTCATTACCATGATGCCGAGGGTAATTGCAGTTGTAGCCCTCCCAGCTATATCCAGTTCGAGAACAGCCATCTGAAGGCTACAATCATCATTATATAGCTCTGACCGGTAAGTCGACGTTTCTTTAACGACACTCCAGCTAGGTCGTTGGATCGCGTCTTCAATCAGTGGATTTAAAACTCTGTCAATTTTGCTTCTTAAGTCTTGGCTAGACTTTTTGCAACCGGTTGTGGCGCAAGGAATATATTGCAGGATGGGAAATAGGTCTAAAAAAACCTTCTCAATAGAGCAGGCGTTTATCAAGAAATGAATAATTATATTCATGTCTCGATGGTTCTCTGCTGGAAGTGAACCGATAGGCAATCCATATAATAGGCTTGCTGTCGCATGACCTGAGAAATATTGCAGATGCTGCCCAATATCACTATTGATGGAATTACCAACGGCAAACAGAAGGTGTTTACTAGCCAGCTCATGTATTCTCCGGGTCTCCTTGCTAAGTTGAGGATGTAGTATCCTTCGTATAAGCCTCTGAACGGGGGGGGATGTCGTGGCTGTCTCTATGAGGTAGAAGCGCAGGCATTCCTTTGAACAAGTAATCCTGCAGGAATACTAACCTTGGTCGCATAGAATACCGGAGATTTCGCTTGACAAGGAGATCCTTAGTCACCTCACGCGTTCCAAGCACGATAACGGTACGCGAGCCGACCTTGAAGCTCGTGACGGGGTCATATTTGGGCGTCCACTCATGAAAAGTCTTCCATGGTGCTTCTTGTCGCATGTGTAGAGCATTCCCGATGATAGGTAGAGGCTTAGGGCCGGGGGGCAGTGGTAGCTTGTCTGGATATTGTGCCCCAAGTACAAGAGAACAAGAAGCACCCCGAAGACTATGTAGATGAAGTCCAAGCTGATGTAGCCAAAACGTTCCATAATTCGGGGATTTGAGTAAAAAATATTGTGAATGTGTTGAGTTAAATTTTAGATCTATTCACAATGCTTTTCATTGTTAACGGGAGGGAACGTTTGACATCACATTTTCCTAAAGATATATTTTCCAATTTGCGAAGGCATATAGTTTTGTCTTTTGATGAATTGCCAATGCAACTTATTTGCTATGCCATGTTACTGTTATCATGCTATCTGTATATTCAGCTAAGTATGCAGCATTCCTGATACAGTATATAACCTACTTCCTGATCATATATACTAACATGCAGGGTACACTACGACATAGATGTACAAACCCCTCACCGCTCTTTTTCCGTATATTCTTTGCAGAAGGAATGAAATAGCCAGCAGATCTGTCACAACAAACATACAGGCATGCATTACCCTGGGGGAATATCATATGCGCCGCTATTACATAGCGCAATACTGAATCGCCGAAGAAATGCACGTTATTGAAAATATTAGACACTAGCAGGCCTCAGCATGTGTCAACTACTGCTTCAGACTGGCTGGACGGCATCTTTTTGATGGAACATGTCAACTCTTGGGGGATCATGTCGTTGCTGCCTAGGGTTTTGTACACAAATTCCATGGTTGTAACTGGGTGTCAAAGTAGTCAACAGCTCGTCACAGAGATCTAAGATCACTATGAATATTCTTTCGCATTACTTTTTGGTCAAACATGCTCTATTAATCGATCTCCTCTTTCCTACGTAACCCTATCTCTAATCTCAATGGTCTTGATAAGACTCCTCTGCGTGCTACTACCTGAGGAGTAACCAAGTTCAGCAATTCGTTTCCATAAAATGATATCGCTAAACTCAGTCTCAATTGTCTATCCCTTTGGCTTCCGTCCCGCACGCGGTCCAGAGGTGAGATAGATCCTCAGAGAATGGAAACAACGACGTCGTCAATAGGCATGAAGTGCAGTCGAAGCCCTTCACCGACAGTGATCTACATTGACCAAGCACGAATAATTGCCCAACTGACTTTCGTGATACTCGAGTAAAGATTAGGGATGACAGAACACGTAAAAAGGCGCATCCTTACACAGAAAATTAGAAACTGTATTCATCATCGACATTGAACTGCAGCGAGAAACTTGGCCTTTGAGCGACCTAACATTAACATCTTAAGTGAAAAGTAAGTGCTACCGACTGAAAATTCAACTTCATTAGGGAGACATATACGAGAAGGAGCTAATGAATTGATAGCAATATTGAAGATAAAATTTGGTGTCTACATCTGAGGGGAACGTCGTTTCACAATTAGTGCACCATTATGCTTACCATACAGAACACCTGCAGCCGTGAATATCTTTTCTTTAACCATAATGTAAGTGTGATGTGTAAAAAGTTACACAGAATCATGCATGACTAATGTAACACATCATTTGGCCACGTAAAGCATCATGTGTCTCTATAGCACTGCGAAATGGTTCTCCAGAGGTAGAAGTACTAATATTTTACTACCTTATGAGAAGAAAAACTAAAAGAGATAAAGATTTAGCGTACACGAGTCTAGTTAATATGGTTTCATCCTTTTTTTCTTTCTGTTGTCGCGAAGGCTTTGTTACGTTCAGACTGATGAAGTCTAATTTTTCGGCTACCATATTATTCTTCATGAACGCGGTTTTTGCACATGTTTTATATGAAGGATTATGTCTACGGTTACTATTAGAGGCAACCATGAATGGATTCATCTATGGCTACGTCTTCGACATTATGCAACAGGCTTTATCAGCTGAGGAGGACAGATACAATAAACCAGATCGTCCAATCCCAGCTGGTCTCCTTACAGCTTCAGCTGTACGGATTCGATGGCTGCTCAGTTGGGGTTTATCACCGTTTCTGGTGACATATTTATCAGGACCTCAAGCAGCATTTTGGCTCGTGATGTGGCAACTTTGCTGTACCTTTTTCTATGTATGGCCCAAGTTCGGACACTGGGTGTTTCGTCATTTGTTTGTTTCAATTGGAGCTCTTCCCCTGCTTCGTTGGGCAGATGTTATTGCAGTTCGATATTACCCAGATTCGGAAATGTTCTTTGGCTATGATCTTCTGTTATGTTTCTGGATGTTTTTTACGATCCATATTCAGGAGTTCCATGATGTTATTGGAGACCAACGAAGTGGGCGCCATACATTAGTAGTTCTTGTTGAAGAATCGCATCAGAAACTGTTGAGGATGCTCACGGGGATTTCTCTTTCCTTGCTCTCTGGGTTCATGGTTTTATCTGGTCTTGTTGCATGTGCTTGCTTGCGGAACAAGATACTTATTTCATTTGGAGTTATACACTGTGTCCTTTCTTTGGTTATTGCATTCAGACTTTATTTCATGCGCAGCCACTCAGCAGATGTAGTAACCTACAAGGTGTGTTATGTACTGAGTGCAATGTTTCTTTGAAATTACTTCGGATCGCACAGTCTTTTCTGTTCTTCGACTGATTGCGATTTCAAAAACCTGGAGTACTCCAAGAGCAAGTGATAAGCGTAACGGAATACAGTCCTTTTCCAGAAAAATCACCTCTATCTAAAGCTCGTTGGGCGCTGGATTCCGTGAGGAGAATGCCTAGTTCATCGTGTAAGTATACCACCATCTTATCGATATATAACCCTGGTTTATCTAATAACTGGTCACAGCAATTCTAGCATCGCTTGTGTTATCGAAGGCGGCCTCCCTCTACGATTCGCAGGCGCTCTGGTTGTGCCATACCATTGCAGGTTTGACCTGATGTTAAAACGGATCACTCGCTACATTTGGCTGCTTTTGCAATTTGAGGGTTCTTTTTCCCACTTTGGGTCATGCCACAGATCATGTCGTGCTGCCAATCCGCTAGATGGGGGTCATACATCAAAGTTGATGAGAGTTGGATCGCGGTGTCCCTTGCAGACACGTTCATGTAGAATCCCATGTCAGGTGTAATTCGTTCCTGTCAAGTTGCATAGTAATGTGCAGTGGATATCGTTATGATAATGTACTCTCATGTTGTCCTGCTTTGAGATTGAACTCTGGATTGTGATTAGCATAAGCGCTAGATAGTAACTAATACATGTAATTTACGAATGTATCTATTTATAACCATCTAATACTTCGAACGCAAAATTACAGAATGTAGAATTGTTCCGGCACTAGCCACTTACCGGTATACACTAGCTTATCATCACTCCCATCTGGAGTTGAGTAATGTTTATTGGACTGTCAAGCTGATTAACTATGCAACCTACTGTATACTAGACTACGTAGACTTGCATGATCTATAGATCGTAAGAGCGATATGACACGCTACATTTCGGGTTTGAGCACGTCTTATGTTTATGGCAAATGGAAGTGATATTGTACGCCGTTCAGTTGGAATGTAAATCTATTACAAATCATTCTGGCAGCTTCATCATTTCGTGATGTTCAATGGATATGTTCGAGTCATTCAAGTCTTGTGATAAATGTTTCACACAATGAGACACTTTGAAAGTCACGCAATGCAAGTATCACAAGTCAATTGATTTCTGATTTCTCATCAAAATGCTTGTAAATGGTCGGTTGGGACAGGCAGTCATGGCGTTGGGGGGAGCCCAGATTGCGTGCTGCTGGTTATGAGGGGAAGCATTATTAATGTGATTTCTATCAATGATCAAGTAAGTTGAAGCACCATGCCCTCAATGTGAAGAAATATTTAGATATAAAATAAACGCAATTCCCATGAATGAGGCCAAATATTCTGCCCTGTATATCAATTAATAGTATCTGAGCCCTTAACGGAAATTCTATATAGCAAAATGGCTTCTGCCGCCGTCACCTCAATCTCAAACCAGACCCAGCCCGACTTCAAGGTCGCAACCTTCCCTGTCTCTCCAATAGACTCACGCAAACACCATGTCAAAACGACATTGAACTACTACAAACCCGCCGCAGACGGCTCACCCCCATTACCCAGCATCAGCGGCAAACCAGAAACCTATGAACGCGAAAGCGAAACCCTGGAAGTAACTGTACACGACATATCTGGGAACGAACTAGATTATACACTTGACAAAAACGGGTTTCAGCTGTACTATCATGAGAGTAAGCAGAAGCTTTTTATCGATGAGGAGGAGATCAAGAATGAGTATTACCCGGAGACGGAGCAGTTGTTGAAAGATGCGTAAGTCGCTGGCTTCAAGAAGGCTCAACTGTGCCAAAATTGCTAATTGGGTAGAACCGGCGCATCCAAAATCTTCATCTTCGACCACACAATTCGTCGTCCCGACAACACTACCGGTCAATCTGTCCCCGGTGGCATCCGTGGTCCCGTCCAGCGCGTCCACATCGATCAAAGCTACCAAGCATCCAAGAACCGAGTAACATACCACCTCCCCTCCGAAGCCTCAACCCTCCTCAAGGGCCGATACCAAATCATCAACGTCTGGCGCCCCATAAAAACAATCTACAAAGATCCCCTCGCCGTCGCAGACGCCCATTCCGTACCCGATAGCGACCTTGTCCCCGTAAAACTCATCTACCCACACCGCGAGGGTGAAACGTATACCGTCAAACCGAACAAGGCGCATAAATGGTATTATCGCTATGGACAAACACCCGATATTGTGACACTGATCAAATGTTTCGATTCGAAGCTGGATGGAAGAGCGAGACGTGTTCCGCATACGGCGTTTGTGAATCCGGAGACTGCTGGGAAGGAGTATGCGGAGAGAGAGAGTATTGAGATAAGGGCTTTGGTATTTCATCCTGAGGATACGGAGTGATCAATTGTTCATTTTCATTTGACTTCCCGAGATTTTTTTTCAATGTTGTTTATTCAAATTGAAGAGCGATTGGAAGACCCGTAGCTAGTTCCTGTATAACTGCATCATTGGGATTTTTTTATCGATGGTAAATGTGAAATCGATAGAATATCCCTATCAATTTCTCAGGTTATAAGAGCCAGTCCATGCATGTAAGTGTTGACAATCCATAGTAATAGGAACCAGGCCTTCCTTCACCGTCCTCTTCCCACTACTTACGGACCTGGCAAACCTTGACTAAAAAGATCTTTTTGGTGTACCTACAGCAACACTCTTCCAGTTGATTGGGATCGACATTTTGAAGGAGTGACATATAAAAAAAATAAGACGACCAGAGTGTGTCGAACACTTTTAACATCGTTAGCCTGGGCTTGATGGCTTTTCTGGTATGTAATGGGACCTACCGCGCCCCCGAAGGAATCAGCCTATATTTCTATAGAAGGTTCAAACTGACCTGTATTCATCTCTTAACAACAAATTCTGGATTTTACGAGCATTGGCAATTACTTACGCATTAGACCGCTCTTCCATCTAGCCCAGTCTTCACAAAGGTCCCCTTGGGACGCGGCCTTAGATAGGCTGGCTGTATAACTAAGCGCTTGATAACCCTAATGTACTTCATGTATAACCAACATTTGAAGACTGATGAAATGCAACAGGGGCGGAGAAGTGTAGTAATTGAGCTGCGATATAGATGACAGATTGCGTATGAATTGATGAGCAACTACTTGCTAATATACATGTGTGACAGTGGTCAAAACCTGATATTGAGACTATCTCGCTAACTAGGTGCACCGGGTCTACAGGCAATATCAAGCATGAGGAAAGAAAAAGAAAGAAATCAAGCACTCTCACTAAAGGGCTCCTTTATATGTGTGACAAGATTACTTTACCGCTATGCCGAATATGGTGAGCGCAGCGCATATATCCACTCGTATGCCCTCATTGGATAGCTGGCTTTCCTCGCTACAAGGAT
>LHCL01000101.1:0-50484 GCA_001305275.1 Talaromyces verruculosus
TCTTTTACAGTAAGGATACCACCAACCTGCACCTGGCGCTTGGTTTTTTTGGCAGATTTGCGTGCGTTGAGCGTTTGGAGGCGCTCAATTTGAGCCTGTTGTTAATCTTTGATATGAGCCTGCGTAAGGCTTCCGTCAAAAATCTTTTTTAGACTTCTCCGGATACCAGGAATTGCGTCAGATATCTTATTTAGCTGAGCATCAACCTTAGTAATTGATCTTTGAAGCTTATACGCAGTAGTTAGCAGAGAAAATGAAGCATTTGTAGGTGAACTTGAGATATCCGGCTGCTTAGAGTCATCATATATCTGCAACTCCTGCCCTTCTTGGAGGTCCCATTTCTCAATTAAAGGACCAACAATTAGCTCTAGATTAAGAGGCCAAAGTCCACACGCAGAAAATCCGTTCCGGATAACTCTTAGAGTAAGGGCTTCGGCACATACGCGAGCAATATTAGCCAAAAAATCGATCTTATCATAAAAATAGCCTCTAAGGTGCACTTGGTCATTAATAGCCCTTCTATGAACACGTTTATATTGCATAAACGGTAACCTATCTAAAGACTATAAAAGATGCATTATATAAGCTAGAAATGCCACTACAAGTATCTTATTTACTTCACAGTAAGATAAGAACTCGTACGTAATATGAGTATCATAATTGTCCATAAGAAGGATGCGAAAATTGTTTCCTACTTATTCTCACGTATATTTGTTAAAATATTTAAGCTATTCATATACAATTGCATCATTTAAGTAGCCTTTATTGCTTATAGCGATTATCCAGTCCTCCTCCTTTAAATATTCAAACCAGCTCTTAAGGATGGCCTTTCCCTTGAAAATAAGCATTGGAGGAATCTTATTTCTAGTAGCACTTATACCCTCAATTGTAGAGACTAATTCTTGTGAAGAAGAGCTTAGAATCTCTCTCAAAGCATGCGGATATTTTATTATAACTTCTTCATCTTCTCCTTGTCTAATTTGGAAGCCAGATTCATCAAAATTCCAAATATTGGAAGGTATAATCTTATAGTTATTTATTGCAATTTCCAGACGGTCAAACCAAGTCTATATAATAGCTAGGTCCTCAGCAAGATGCCACTTTAATTCAATAGTCTTTTGCTTCACTTTAACGTAGTCTTTGCCTAGTCGTTTAAGAAAGCGATAAACCCAGCGATCTCTGAGTTGGGGGGGGCTATCCGTGTTCGGGTGCATATTTTGATGCACTTTTTCTATATAATTCTTAATCATACGGATGCTTGGAGGGATTCCTCTCTCATCTAGATCATCCATCTATATAATTATAGCGCGCTCTTGATCATCCAATAATCATTTATGTGGTGGTCGTCGGTTTAGGTGAGAAGTGCCGCCTAACACGCGTTGCCGGAGCTGTTGGTAATCAATGCCAAATTGGCGCGCCAATGGCTTGATTTTTTGCTTCGGATCTCTTCGAAGTATCTCTAATGCCTCCGATATCCTCTTTTCCTCTTCTTTATATTTATCGGACGGCATTTTGGTGGTGTTTGGGGGGTTTGGAATGACACGGTGAGTTGAAATATCAAAAATATCACTTATGTGACAATTTCACTTATCTGACGCGCACCCTCACCCGCAAGCTAGGTTATTGTATGTGCATGTCATAGCTCCATGTGGATCGATCAAAGTTCCCCACCAAAAATTAAAGTTGACGATCCGTACACAAACACCTCTTCTACTCAACCACACTTGCTTATTCCACTACGACGTGCAGTCCACCCCGAATACTACAGCCATGCCCCCAACGCGTCGAAACCTCTTCCAAAATCACCTCAGTCGCCGCCCAGCATCCAATCCCCCGCAATCCTCAACCAGCGATGCCAACGACACACCCACCGACAACAACAACAACCATGACAATCACAACCGCAACCAGAACCATACCCATCAATCCAATCTCATGACCCCCGAATCCAGACCTATAACCACAACAGCAACAACCGCGCCAACCGACAACGGCGACATAATCGCCCGCGACAAAAACGGCAAGTTCCAACTCGACATCCCCGTCCTGCCGCCCATACCACTCGATGAAGGAGACGAGGAAAACGACGTCGAAAATGAGGATGAAGGTGCCATGGAAGGGATAGAGGAAGATGGGCGACCGAGTGGTGGGTCAGAAGCGATTGGGAAGGATAAGGATAGTGAGTTCACATCCCTTGTTTTACAGGAAAGCTGATTGGGATGAGGTAGCTAATTTTTGAGGAAGAGTTGGAGGCGGATTTGGTTGAGATGATGTATCGCAATCGGAATAGGCATTTGAGTGGTGAGCCAGGTATGGTTGTCCCTACGGTGCGCATCCATTCGTGGAATCTATACTAACGGAGGGAATAGAATTGCTGAATATGCTACAGCAGAGTCTACAAAATAAAGTTGCGACGTTAGAGGAAGATAATTGGATGTTTGAGACGGAGGATGATCCTCTTGTCTGAACAGAACGGCACGTTCGTTCCCAACATGACGAATATATTATTACGATTGTTTCCACGGGAGACAAGGTTCTATGCTATGGCGCTGCAACCATATACATGCATACTTTGATCATTCGATATCATCACCATCAGTCCAACTCTGCACTGGTCGGAGCCGCCTCGACCTGTCTGGTCTGACGCCCCGATCCTCGCTGGTTACCTCCACCCTGACCACCTCCGAAGAACATGCTGCCCATCATATCCAACAGCGGGTTTCCCTGTCTCGGAATCTTGATATTGAAATACATCTCTCCGATACTCGCCAACGCATCGTCCCATATCCCAACCTCCTTTATGTGAGGGGCGTAATGCCTCGTCAAGTCCCGGAAGAGATCTGCACTACCGCGCTGGACGGCAATCAAGAGAAGATTGAGGAAATTGAGTAACGGCAGCGACGGATAGATTCGTACGTCAGAGCTTGTACTGCTAACTTGCTGCGAGGCGAGTGAAGGATTGGCAGCTGAGAGGCGAGATGTGAAGATGAGGAGGGCTTTGTTGGCACTGCGCAGGTTTGCTGTAAGGAGGAATGGGAAGACTGCTCTGGAGGCGTAGATGGCTGCTGTATGCGCTTCGTCGCCGGTGTACCATTCGAATTCTAGTTTTGCGAGTGTTTCGGCGGAGTCAGTGGTACCGAGGACGAGATGTCGTTCTGCGTCATATGGTTCGTTTTCTATCTGTATTAGTATTTATAAACCATGGCCATTTCTATACATGAACATACCTTCAGCATAAACAGATCCAGCAGCATGATGAAGTTCCGGATCTCCACGCTCTAATGGACCAAACTTTGAACTCCAGCCGATCATCTCGCTTATATACCTCTTCCGCGATGGCTCATCTGGTGGGAATTCGCGCAATAGTTCAATCAGACGCTCTGCCAACAAACACCGAATCAGTGAAAACGTCCAATCAACCACCAGATATGGGGACGACATACTCTTCCGTGCCCTCGACTCCGCATCCTCCGCACTAATCTCCCACTCCGCCTTATTATAAACCTCAACAACAAGCATAATCGCCAAATCTCCACCACTCGCTGAAGCGCCCTGTTGCGAGCCCGCCCTCAGAAGCGCTTTTGCGCCGCCCGTTAATATTTCGGCGGCGGCATCGTAGTTGGATTGTTTGAGGTAGCGGGCGGCGATGACGCGGAGTTGCTGGTGGGCTTCGTAGTAGGAGCCTGCTGCAATTCTGAGGAGTGTTAGTTATTGGGTTCTTGGATAGTTTGTGAGATGAGGCGTAGGAAGAGGGAGGTGGTACTTTTCTTGCTGCCGGGCAATGGTCTTGTCGATTTTGGACGTCATAATCGTAATCCAGTAGTCCGGTGTCCCAGTGCACTCCTGTCGTTGTGTATTCTTTGATTCAATTCGTTATTCTGGACTAACTGGAAAATAATAACATTGATGTTGTCAAGATGTTGTGTTGTCGAATGATGAAGTCGGCGGGGCAGGAAGCAGGCCAGCTTGTGCTGCAGTTGCGGAGTTTCCTTACGCCGCCCAATTAAATGCGACATTCTAGTAAGCTCGGCTTCTTCCATCATTCTACTTTATTCTTTTAGGATGCAACTATTCCAGAGACAAGACAATTACTTTAATTGAGAATTATGACCATAGTGCATTTTGTTTTTCACTTACTCAGCGCGTCCTACAATACTCATCGGAGTTGAGGTCGGTCTTGATCTACAATGAATTCACACATTTTGGACATTCAGCCATTACATCGCTTCTCTGGCTCGAATGCAGCAATTCGACGGCCTAGGGTGAGTATATTCCTACTAGCACTTACCACCAGAGATCGTCTAACCAAGTTTACAGGAAATCGCATACTTCTCCTACGATGACGAGCACAACTTCCGCCTAGACGAGTCCTCAATGAAATACTACTACCCACCGCAATCGTCGCAACTACCTCTCGATCTAAGCGCCGGGTTTGACACATTTCAGAAGCTGAATGATGCGCCGGATGAGCATTTGGATGCCCTTTTGGATACCATTGTAGCGTTGGAACAGAATACGGAGAAGAAATGCGAAGCGGATATTGTTACCTGGAGGGGGATGATGACGAAGGTGTGCATTCTTTGTGTTGAAGTTCTGAGTGGATGGTTATTGATATCGAAGACAGATAATGACGGCGCCTTTTGATATGCTGAATGGGTTTGTCTGAATCGCAGATGAAGGAGAAGGATTGGTGACTGACTTGGCGCTAGGTTTGAGATGAATGCGACATATTTTCAGGTAGGTAGTTTCCTCTGCCTTGGGCTCAACCGGCAGTACTGATTCGCAATTCGCGCAGGGAACAATGTAAGCGCGCCAGATATATCGCGACAAACGTAGAGTTGACTTTCTGACAACTTGCGCAGTTTCATCGAGGAGAACAATTCGTATAAAAATGCGCAAAAAGAGATCCAAAGAAACCAACGGATGCCGCCGGGCATGCCTTCACAAGATATGATGGCTTATTGGGGTAAGCAAACTTCCGCGCCTTCCGCTCAGATAGACGTGAATGACCCGCTAATGGTCGCCAGGCTACAAATTCGAAGCAGTCTCGGTCCTCTCGAACACCTGGGGCGAAACAAGTCGCGAAAAGATTGAAGGGCGAATCCATGAAGTCGTGAATAACAAAGCCCAGTACTGCTCCGTTGTACGGACTGGTTTTGGAAAGGCGAAATTGGTAATAGGAGGCGAGGTGGATGCAAGTAAGTAATACTCTCTCATCTCTTCTTTCTTATCGTGCTTACTTCATCTCCAGTCTGGGACTGTAAACCAGTTCGCAAAGAAGACCCAATCAACTGGGTCGAACTGAAGACAACAGCCGAGCTGTTTAACGACAAGGAGAAGCTCAAATATGAGCGCAAACTGCTCAAATTCTGGGCGCAGTCATTTCTTTTAGGAGTCCCTAAGATTGTTGTCGGATTCCGCGATAGAGATGGAATGCTTCTGCGGCTTGAAGAGCTAGAGACCCATGGATTGCCTGGCAAGGTCAAACGCGAGGGTCGAGGAAGTTGGGATGGAAATATTTGCATCAACTTTACTGCAGCCTTCCTTGAATGTAGGTCTAACACGTTCAAGGCAATGAATCCCTATGCTAATGAGATCAGGGCTCCAAGCCGTAGTCAACACCGAAGGTACATGGCGTATTCGAAAGCGGGAAAAGTCGCCGGTCATTGAAGTGTTCAAGATTGAAGAAAGCGGCCATGGCGACATACTATCTTCTAATTTTGTCAAGTGGAGGACAAAACAGTGATATATTCGACTTTTACTAGATGCCAACAACACGCCATCCTAGGCTAGGAGTGCCTCATGGTTGGATAGCTTCGGCAGTGACTGAATAGCCGAGCATCGACATTTGAACAAAGCTGAATATTTGCAATCTTGGCATAGACTACGCCGGCTGTCCATCAACAGCCTCAGCAGGCGGGTGGTTTCGTAGCCACTCCATATTGTGCGCCTTCTTTGCAGCTGCCTTTAGCGCTCGCCGATGAGGTGCAGAGCGGATATGGATATCCCATTGCTCCTGACCCATCATTGTTTTATTGCAAACCTCGCAGGTTATTTGCTTTAAAGTTTGGGCAGGTGGTATCGTCACTCTCGTATAATTCTGCTCTCTCTCGGTAAGCGTCTCTTCGGCCATTTGAGAAAGAGACTTTGGCTCCGGCAGAGTCTCATTGCGCAAGAAAGCTTGCACAATACGCTCCATTGGCTCTGCTACGCAGCTGTTCCAGGCTCCCGGGTCAGTGGTATCTAGGACATATAGCCGATTAGTAGCACCTATATCTGCAAGTGCAGTCCATAGCTTCTTTCGAATCCATTGTACCTGTCTATTGGAATATTGCCTCGTCGAGGTTTTGACAGATTCCAAACAAGACCCTTTCAGCGCTTCAAGTTCTTTTTCACTCGAATTGCCAGCCCGTAATGCTGTAAAGTAAGGCTCGATCTCTTTGTATCCGATAGAAACCCAGACTCCCCTCGACAGATCGATTGGATTTGCTTGGGCTTCCTGTTCGACTGCATACTCGGACAGCGATTTTGCTTCTGCAATCAGTCCTTGCTCTGCCATGGTATCCACCCGATTTTCCAATCGTCTGTAGAGCTTTTCTCTTTCTGAATGTACCCAAAATATCAGCGTCGAATAACGTAGTTGACCCGCCGTGACACCTTCAGCATGTTCAATCGCAGCCTGTCGTTGACGCATTTGCTCTTCGTAAATCTCGGATGCCCGTCTGCCAGTTTTGAGATATATCTCCAATGACCTCCGAATCTTTCTCCCTTCGTTGATGTGCCAGCGGTTTGCCATAACGGGGTCAACCTCGCGCAGTTTCTCCATCATAGTTTCAACAGGAGCATCCAGAATCGCCCAGTCTTCTGAAACCTTTCTTTCTTGCCGTTCCGGTAGCTTGTCATCTGACAAGACATCATCCGCCCCTTCCCCGACTAGGGCATCATTGAACAACACGGATTGCACATAATACGAAGTCCCCCCAACAAGCACCGGAATCTTCCCACGCGAATGAATATCCTGTATAACCCGCAAACACTCCTTTCGAAACTGCCCTATTCGCCACGACTCTTCCTCCAGACCAATAAAATCGATGAGATGGTGCGGAACGCCTTCTCGTTCGTGCACTGGGATCTTGTTGGTTATTATAGGTAGGCCGCGATAGAGTTGCATTGCGTCGCCGTTGATAACTTCGCCATTGAATCGTTTCGCAATGTCTACTGCGAGCTGTGGGAGTAGTCAGCTTAGGAAAACATTTCATAGAGAGACTGAGGGGTAAACCTTTGATTTGCCAGTGCCAGTGGCACCAACGACTGTGATGAGCGGTTGCATGATCGCGGTTTGCGAACGAGTGAATAGCGTACGAAAAAGACGCATTTCAGCGAGATCAGAGTTGATCCATGGTAATCCAAGCTTGTCACAACTCGACGACTCTGTTTTTGAAACGGAATTGTTGAGGTGTTGGTTCTAATGGCGGCGATGTAAAACGCGTACCCAATTCATCATAGAAATTCCTTACCCCACCGAATTTCAATACGAATACCCAATTCATTACATAGGTTTTCAGGCACAATCTGTATTTGACGTAATGTATTACAATGCCATACAAGACATCTATATCCAACAGTTTTTGGTCAACAATCGAAATAACCTGTCAACATAAGTCAGAGGATGTCTCGGCATAGAGACGCGGTGTTGGGGATTGATTCGAATGAGTCAATTTACGGAGATAATGTCATCAGTCTCTCGGTCCCCGCCACTTCCCGTTGGCGTATATATAACTATAATGTGCCCCTCGGTTCTTTTCTTTTTATATTCATCTCAAGTTGTGATCATCTTTAAATAGAAGGAAACAGGGCAATACAAAATGGCTCCCTCGATCAACGTGCAGAACCTCAACTACAAATTCCAAGATGGATCCGTCGGCCTCAAGGATGTAGGGCTCAGTCTTCCTTCAGGAAGCAGAACATTACTCATCGGAGGTATGACTTCTCTTATCTTATATCTTTGACGATATCAAACTGACAGAAGAAAAGCAAACGGCGCCGGCAAAACAACCCTCCTGCGCCTCCTATCCGGCAAAAAACTAGCCCCAACCAACACAATCGCAATCGGAGGCAAAGACCCCTTCAAAGACAACATGGAAGGCGTCACCTATCTCGGCGTCGAATGGGTGCTCAACAGCATCGTGCGTACAGACATCGACGTTCCCACTTTGCTCGCCTCTGTAGGCGGAAACGCCTTCCCCGAACGCCGCGATGAATTGATCGATATCCTCGACATCGATCTCAACTGGCGCATGCACGCCGTCTCGGACGGTGAGCGACGACGCGTGCAATTGGCGATGGGTCTGTTGCGGCCGTGGCAGATCTTGCTTCTTGATGAGATTACGGTTGATCTTGATCTGTTGTCTCGTAGTAATTTCCTCTCATTTTTGAAACGGGAGACGGAGACGAGAGAGTGCACGATTGTGTATGCCACGCACATCCTGGATAACTTGGCGTCGTGGCCGACGCATCTTGTGCACATGCACTTGGGACAGGTGAAGCAGTGGGGACCTATGGAAAGCTTCAATGAGACGGTCCCCAATCGTTCCGCTGAGAATAGTTTGTTGGGAGATTTGGTGATGCATTGGCTCAGGCAGGATCTTCAGGCTCGTGGGCCACGAAATCCCCATTCCGGACAGGGAAAAACGTACTCTAGTGTTGAAGGGCTGGGGGGTTATGGATTGGAGAAGAGGCCTCCAAAGGAGTAGGCATGCTTCCACAGCAATGCCTGTGTTCAACACTTGAATTTATGACGATGACGACGATCATGATGATAATGTTTCAACTACTTGCATTGGGGGAGTACGGTGGTAAAACTGTTTGCATAACCTGGCCATGTTCAACCTGCTGGGAGGCTTCAACGCCATGTCATACCTACTTTTGGGGGCAATAATTGTGTATTTGGTTGGTGGTTTTTTGAGTATACGGATCCAAGTGACCGGAGGTTGAGAGATCTTAGCACGTCCTTTTCAACTTTTCCCTATGATTAAAATACAATAATACAAAGTCAAGTATACGACATCACACAGCCACAAGATAGACTTTAGAGAAACAAAGATTACGAAATGTCCGCAATATCCATATCCCCATTCGCCGCCGACTCTTCAATGACCCTCTCTTCAGCCTGCACTGCATCATCAGCAGGAGGTGGTGTGGGAGGAGGCATGGTCCCCAACGGTGTTGCATTAAGCATTGCGTCAGCTACGAAGGCAGCCTCAACAGCTGCTTTGCGCTGAAACACGCGTCGCCACCGCACGGCCCAGCGACGGATGATTTCGTTCTCGTCGCGGGTGCTTGGGTCATCTTCACTTCTTTCCATGAGCTCGTCGTTACTACCTGCGGCCACCGGCGCGATCGAATCCTCAATCAAAGTGAATAGTGTCTGCATATCGGCCTTTTCGCGATTGAGCGTTTCATCGAGAACGCTTAGCTGTGGCTCGTAGAGACCGCGTTGAGTCCTGGCTGCAACGATTTGGCGAATACGGTTTGTCACTTTGCCGACTGTGGCGGAGAGCATTTCGTAGACGTGCGCTTTGGCGAGGATTTTGCCGGCGTCAATATGGTCGATTAATGCCCACTCAATCACGGAAAGCGGGGTGAGGATTGTGTAGTTTAATAGCTTGTCGATGATGTTGATTGCAACACCTGGCTGGTCAACCCAGTACTCCATGACGGAGGTGATGATCTGTCGACGAGCCGGTGCAGAGCGAGGACCGATGGCCAACAGTCGTTCTTTGTTTCTTTCAATGCATGACAGAACGTGAGATAGAGACTTGGATCCAATGTAGCATATAGAGGTGACGAATGCATCAGTGGATGGGACCATTGGATCCTCAATCCCGTGTTCTTTGGCTTGAGTCTCGATCTCTGCTATGACTGGTGCGATTTCCTCATCAGTAGCCTTCTTGCGGATGAGCTGCATCAATTCCGATCCTTGTTTGTTATATGGTGTAGCTATTACCGTTAGGACTCTTCCTCTCTATTGATAGTCAAGGTAAACTTACTCTCTAGCGTGTATTTGAAATCTGGTGTATCTTGTTCCTTGCCTTCTGTAATCAGAGGCTGATACGGCTCAGGAAGTGTGCCTTTAATACGTTGAGCAAAACTCAAGCGAATCTCCTTGTCCAATGCGCCAGTGATGAACGCCATCTTAGGATGGATTTCAGGAAGCTGCAAGTCCTCAATCCTGTGAAAGTCAGTACTAAATCTTTTGTGAAAACATATACATCGACAGGGACTCACCACTCGGTCCACTTCCATGTAAATCCGAAATTGCTCAAATGGTGCGAGAACCAGTCCAAGAACCGTGAAACCAAATCAACGTCAAATCGTTCCAGATTCCGGTACAGAAATCGAATGGCGCGACCGAGACTAGGCGCAATAGCAGCGGGTGCAATCTTACAGCACTCGGTGAGCACGGAATGATAATAAACGAGCTTATGCTCAGGCGCTGGTAACTGGAAGAGCTGCGAGAAAACAGCATCCACGGCAATATCTTCCGGCTTCCAAGTTGGTTTGTCCGTAGGGAATTCGCGAAGTCTGTCAAAAGGTGTTGCTCGTTTCACGAATATGTCTGGTGCGAAATAGCAGTCTACGTCGATGAGGAACTTGGCAACCGCCATACGGTTAAAGTCCATGATATTGATCGTGTCAACCAACGCATCTCGTAGTAAGGTCGACGTAATTTCGCCCGATCCTGGCACAGTCTCGATATCTTGCTCCAAGTACACCGAATAGTAGACTTCGGGGTATATGGCTTTAGGCCCATTCTTCACGGGATCCGGTACAGCAACCGTAGGCACAGGATGTTTGGCGGCATTCTCAAGGGACAGCGTTTCTTCCATTCTTTCTTCTCCTTCCCCTTCGGCTTCAGCTTCTTGCTTCTTTTTGGGTAGTTCGAGCGATTTCCAAGGACGAGGGAGGCATTTGAGTTCCCAGCTTCGGTTTGTCGATTCATTCTGCAGCTGCGTTTGCAAGAGACCAATAAAGCTCTGCAAGGGCTCCGAAATTTCGCTATCGAATGCAAATGGGGTCACAAGGGCTTCCAGCGCATGCGGAGTGGATGCAATGATCTCTGTCTTTTCGAGAAGTGCCGTTGCCTGACTTTCAAATCCTGTCGCAGATGATGACATGACGTATGGGATGGTGAGAAGGATAATCTTGACAAGCTCGAGACCCAGTGACTAGGACAGTTAGCCTTGGCTTTATTTGAGCGCTGTTTTCTGTAACTTACATCCTCCGAAGACGTTGTCTGCAAATCAACCGCCCGGGAAAACAAATCCTCTAGAATCGCAAACACACCATCACCTTCGAGTAGCCCTTGCAAACAACCCAGTAGGCGCACAAGCAACTTGACGTCGCGCCATACACCGGCATTGAGAGCATCCTGCGCGGTCGAGCATGCTTTCTTCAATACCTCAGCGGCAAAGGCGGGTTTCAGGGTGTTGATGACGAGAACCACGGCGGCGATGAACGGGATTTTGAAGGGTTGTTCGAGGGTTCTATTTTATTCGAGAGAGTTAGCTCCTCGCCCTACCTACTTGGAGGTCATAGCGACACTCACAGTTGAATAACGGTCTCAAAAAAGGCGTCGCGAGCATCACCATCCTCTGTATTATCAGACATCATTCGAGCAATATAAACAACGTCATCTTCCACTCTACGAGTGGGCTGAAAATAAGAAGTTAGTCTCATTCCAAAAGAATAAATCATATAACTAGCACAACGATAAAAAGCGCATACCGATTCCGCAATCAACAACAATTGTCTCCTCACTTTCGAGCCGAGAGGTTCTTCGTATCGACGTCTGGGAGCTCGGCGATCAAAATCATCGTCGTCTATTTGATAAATCGATCAGTCATCAATTTCATAAAGCCTTTTAACCTAGACAAGATGCCTTGTGAGTGGTTGCACACCTCTGTATCTGCGCTTGCGTCCACCACCACCTCGATAACCACCGTGATTCCGACGATCATGGTCCGCCATCTTCAATGACCGAATCTGAAGCAGCTAAATGCTTTGTGCCAATGTTGGCGTATGCAGGCGCGATGGCTAACTTGGTTGTCGATTTTTTGACGCGGAGTTAGAGCAAGTACATAGCTTTCCTGGGGAGCTTTACGCGGTTAACTTCTTAGCTGCTGAGAGTACGCTAAACTGTTTACGGCTGTATGCGGTTTTGTGCTACATCCACTATCAGACAGAATTCATGAAAAAGATGAATGAATGCCAATATATGTTCAGAGTATTCTGGTCTCAGTGAAAACCAGCTGATTTGATCTATAACTATGTCTTGAGCAGTGAAAAGAAAACCCCAAATGAAAAGACTCCAGTGAAAGTTGACATAACTACCATTTCTGAATCTTGCCCAAATTTAAACAGTGCAATAATAGTAATAGTAGTAGTTATTTCATCAGTTCAGTTCAGTCACTCTAATTTAGTCACTCAGTTTAGACAGCTCCAGACCAGTCAAATGGGGATGGATTTTCCACACACAGGCCAAAAAGAAAGAAACAGGGGAGGAAGAAAGGAAATGTAAGAAAGAGAGGAAATGACGAAGAAAGAGGCAAAAGGGGGAATCTCATCAACGATAGAGAGATATAGATGGTTCTGGACTTCGAGGACAACGACAGTTTAGCGGAAAGACAAGTGTAAAAGTGTATAGAGCGGGAAAGATAAAACCAGAAAACAGAAAATAGTAGGGAACAGGAGAAATGAACAAAGGTTAAAGAGATATACTGGGCATCAACAGAACCATTTCCATCTATCTGCATAATATTGCAGTACAGCGACGAAAACCTAGGCTCAATCCTCCCAACATAATCAATTGCTGTGAAGACGATGCCGGCAATGGAATCATACAAAAAAGCTCCACCGGTTGTCCTCGTTCATTCATGCTCATCAATCCAGTCAGTCCATGCCATAGAAGTTTAGCCAGGATCCTCGACTTCCCATCCATACATCATCATAAGACTCGTACACACAAGGGGTATCATTTTCATTGTCTCTTGCAAGCGAAAAGGCATGGAAAATCGACGGTCAAATCGTTCGATCTATTCCTGCCCGTTTTGTAGCATCGAGGCAATTGCTCTTTGCCACTCATTCCATTTGCTTCCCCATTCGACATCGCACGGTGGAACTCCGTAAAACTTTTTGTAGCAGAGAGACCAGTCATCATCCCCTCCTGACACCGCTCGACTTGCAAAACCGTAAGTAACATGTTCGGAAACTTTTCTTTCAATATGCAAGACCACCCAATGCATAAATATGAAGGGAGGCATGTCTGTGGTGTCAAACAAGCAAGCTCGCAATTCCTTTTTTTATTCGTTTTTGATCACATTATTTAGCATCCCAAATTAGATTCCGAATTCGTTCGTTCAGCATGATAACAAGGAAATTAGAGTAGATCAGTCGAGATGGGCTCGCATCTCTTCTTGCGGAATGGGCGTGAAGTTGTCAATGTCCAATCCGCGAGCCTCCAGGGCGGCTTTGGCGTGCTCTGGGACCAATCGGCTGTTCAACTCGGGGGCAATAGAAAGTTCTATATCAATTAGTCATGAGTTTTTGATGTATAGCATATCGACATACCGTGGTGTGAGAAGTCGAATAAGTTTGGCAGATCACGGGCGGGGTTGCTGGGGTGACGTGAGTCTGGCAATCGAGTGTTGGGATCACGCAATTCATCGAAGAATGGGTGGCACATGGCTTCGATTGCTCGAAGTCGCTGTGTGGGGGTGTATTCTAGAAGGGCGGAGATGAGATCGATGGCCTCGTGGGGTGCTCGTCGGAAGACCTGCAAAGTAATATTAGTACTGTCTGAAGAATAGAGTGGAAAGTGTCGCATACCTTGTTGAAGGGATGAGGCTTGATCTGTGGAAACTTATGCTCCATGTAATTCGGGTTCATGGTGCGAATTTGTTCTCTGGTCGGGGTGCCCAGCACTTTGATGATTTCTACCAGTTGATCGATTCCGGATTCTCCAGGGAACAAAGGTTGTCCAAGCATCAACTCGGCCATGACACAGCCAGTAGACCACACATCTGTAAGAGTCAGCGCTGGATCCTTCTAAAGAGGTAGACAAGGTGAATTACCAATTTTTGTAGTGTAATTTGTTGCGCCAAAAATCAATTCTGGTGCTCGGTAGTAGCGAGAGCAGATGTAAGAAACGTTGGGTTCATTTTCAACCAAGATCTTGGCGGAACCGAAATCGCAGAGCTTAAGAATGCCCGTGTTGGGGTCAAGCAAGAGGTTCTGTGGTTTGATATCTCGGTGACAAATGCCTCGCGAGTGGATGTAGGCCAGTGAGCGGAAAAGTTGGTAAATGTAAAGCTTCACCTCCAGCATTGGCATGGTTGTTTTCAGCTTGTTAAAGTAGCGTGAGGCTCGGTAGACTGTTTCCGGGACGTATTCGAGAACTAGGTTCAGGTAAACCTCATCTTTCTGTGAAAAAAATAAGTTTACTATTCAAGTTATGACGCTTGCATAAAAGATAAGAACATACCCTCTCGCCATTAGAATAGTAGAAAGCCTTCAGCTCAACGATGTTGGGATGGCGTACAATACGCATGATTTGCAATTCACGATTCTAAGCTTGTGATTAGTATTATGCGCGCCCAAAAAGAGAACCAAAAAAAAAAGTGAGATACCAACCTTGAATCGTTTATCTTGCAGTACTCGCTTGATAGCAGCATCCTCACCACTAGGAGACATCTTTGTCTGGAACACAACGCCAAAGGAGCCATTTCCAACAATTTTGCACTGGGTGTATTGCATTTCCTTCGTCTCGCCAGTCAAGCCATCTTGAACCTTTTCACGTACGACTTCTATGATTTCAAGAACAATCAGCCATCAAGACTCTCTCAAGGGTGACGCGAAAGCAGAAATTAATCCAACTCACCCCCCATACGCAGGCCCGAGAATACTCCGGACCGGTTTTGCGACATCACGGAGCTATCTGACAAAAGACCAATAAAACAGAAAGAGTGATACTATCGAGAATATGGAGGACTGCACTTGAGCAGGGAGTGACGCCGATGCTGCAGAGTAATAACTGAAGGGTCCGTCTTGGGCGGTTTTAGAATGAGAAACAACGCTGATGCAGGAGCTCCGGAATGAGGCCAACAAGCGAATTGTTCTGGTGAATGGTCGTAAAAGCACGTCGTTTGGTATTTTGAAGAAATTAAAGGGTATGCCGTCTCTAACGAAGCAATTCCCGTCTTTCGTTCACAATGGAGCACTCAAACGAGGTCAATTCCTTTTGGCGAACAAACACACACAAATACTTTGGTCGGCCGGAACAACGTTGGTATCGAACTTCGAAATTCTGTCTCGTATCGGACTGTCCCGAGGAATGCTTTCAAGTGGCTTGAAATAGCAATTATTCGAGGGCCGCTATAGATAAGAGAAGAGGGTGGATCAGCCTAGATCAAATGGAAATTCCGCAACAAGGGATAAATTCGAGTCTGGATCAAATAACGGGTGGAAATAAGATAGAAATTCGTATAGGGCAGATGAGGGGGCGGCGAAAGGTGAGGTATGAGGACGGCTCGACCGTAAAGAGGGGACAAGAGAGCAAGCAGTTGCACGCACAGGAAGTATGGAATGTGGCGAACAGCGGAATCAAGATCTCGAAACAAACTGACAGCGGTAAGAACGTGGGCGACACAGGTTAAATGTCAAGTCAATGTAGAAGAAGGTATGTTGGCGGTGGAGTGGGTTGTTTAATGTGGTGAGAGAGGCCGCAGCGTGGGAGAAAGAGAGCGGTCGGAAACAAATAACACACGGCCGTCCCGGTAGGAGGGCAGAATGACCAAAACACACGAGACAAGGAAAGAGTATATAGAATCAGATGAGGACAGGGTGAAGAGACGAAATCACAAAGGGAAAATATATCGATCGAATGATCGAAAATTGAAAGAGGGAAAAAGGGTAAAAAAGGAAAAACCTTGACGAGGGGGGAAAAGAAAAGTGAGGGAAGCCCAGTACAGTCGAGAAGCGCTACTCCGGGAAAGGATGAGAGAGACGATGTGCACTGTGCAGGTTGGGAGACCACCGGGGGATTTAATGATTCGTGCAGGCTGCGAGGATGGACATAGAAGGCATAGGCATATACGTACTCAGTCGTCAGGTAGTCGGTCAGTCAGTTAGTCGTACCAAGCAGATGCCAGAGGCGGTAGGCTGGAACAGAAACACAGTCTGATAGAGAAACTCAGCACGCCGTTGTCGAAATCGAAAGGTAGGTAGGTAGGTAAGTTGGATTTGATGAAGTAAGTAAGAGGAGAGTGGTCAGTGGTCAGTGGTCAATAGCAAGTCGTAGTATAGTGGGCGGTGGGTAGGCGAATGAAGCGGGAAGGCTGAGACTGGGAAGTTGAACTAAGCAGGCAGACTGGTGGAGATAAATTACTGATGGGTGCTAATTGATTGGGACCCTGCTCAGTACGCCTTGGTGTTTGACCAGGCCGGAAGATGTTGATGTTGATGTTGATGTTGATGTTGATGTTGTTTTGGAGTGGAATCGTGATTGCGGAACAGTAAGCGATGACAGAACCTTATGATAGTAGAAAAACAAAACGTAGTCGACTGATGACAGGGAAAGAAGAGGAAGTTGTTCGTGATGACCGATGATGATGGAGGAAAAGGCGGCGCGTGATTGGCCGAGGGCGCCTAGGAATGACGGCAGTTCCGTGCCTTAGGCAAGAAAAGAGGAAGCTTCGACGCTTTTCATTCTATTATGTACATTCTACGTTGATTTGATATTTATATGGCGAGACGCTACTATGTCGGTTGGCGACAGATCAGGTCCGACACTCTCAAAAGCACATGTCATGCCATCCCATCATCTCTCTATCATTCTCGCGCTGGGACATCATCAGTAATACTAATCAGTAACTAGTCAGAGTGTACTGTGTATGGGCAGCTGCCATATGCCAAATGAAAGAGGGGTCAGTTTTCGGTAGGGGTATGGTTGTATTATTCGTAATGCGCTGTATCGTGTAATTCAGTCCATACTACATACGTTATTTTACATACGCCACAAACCTCATTTCTGAACTGGACGCGGGAAGGAATCAGGTGTTTGGAATTTTTTTTTTCTCGAGGTCAGGCGTCAAGGTCCAGATCTATTATTATCATGGAGTTACGAGATTCGTTTTTGCCTTCTCCTTTTCGCCTGCCTCGAGGCTCAATGGAGGCAAAATGAGGCAAAGACTGTTCTCAAAGCAGTCAGGGGTTGAAATTAATTGATCTCGTGCATGTCGAGTGCCAAGCTCATGACTAAGTGTGTACAGAATACAGAACGGTTCTCTACAAGTGTTCAGACTTCAGGTTCGCTTCATTCTCTGAAAAGTATATGAATGGCTAGTCATTGCATGGTCTCGACTCAGGAGCAGATCATAGTATGTATGTACCGTAGTAGGCAAATGCACGAATGCACATGGCCATTTACGTGTATATTGAACCAGGTAATGTAATTACGGACATACCAAAGCCGTCTCCCTGATTGGTTGCAGGGAGGGCTCGATACCCGAATTTCGCAACCCCAGCAGCTTGGGTCGACCCAGCAGAGCGAAGGCAGTTGCATACGGAGAGGAGAATTGTTGTCGGCTAGTCGGACAGATGTAGACTCGGTAAAGGCTAGACTGCGCACTCCGGATTATGTGTGTGTATATACGGAGTACTTAGTAGTTAGTTAGTTACAATATACTACGTAGAGAGGGGAAACTGCAAGATTACCAGCAAGACCCTGGTTTTGATGATTACTGCACGTCTTGGAGCTTGACACTTGTTGCAAGCACACCAGGCACTGGTGAGAGCTACTAGAATTGGTTTGTCGCAGATGCTATGCTCGATTTCTCTATTCTTCGGATTGTCATAGGTTCAGACAAGAGGGGTATGGATTTGCCAATTGGTGGCCGTATATAAAAGTTGTTTTAAATAGTATGACCTGGAAAGTGGGTAAAGTTGTAAAGTTGAAGGACGTTGTGGTCAGGTGCCACAGGGCCTTCGTCATAGCCAAGAGTGCGGTACTGCGTATTGTATGGTCATGTATGTGCCAATTACGTCGGTGGCCTGGCTATCCATCTTACGATAATACGGTACGTGCTAGTACTGGAAATTGGACAGTGCGTTTGTCCGTCCGTGCTTGGGCCCAACTTAAAGTAGCCCACTATGACTAGCCGAGAGAGGCTAGTGCGTATTTATCTGGCTGATCGTACGTACTGCTGTACAGCAGCAGTCTTACGGCCCTCAAGCTCAGAGCTCAACTGACAACTCCCCTCCAGTTCCATGACAATCAGGTCCATCAGTCAATCTCCTGTACACCATTCGTCCTGGATCATGGCATTGACAGGTCGTCACTGCAGCCGTCCTCGTCCTCAACATTAAATCCCGCTGTTCCACACAGCTATGTCGCATGTACTGGAGCATGTAGCATAGGATGTACATACTAGCAGCATGCTCGGTTTGTATGTGCGTCCTGCATTGATAAACGTAACAACATATTACATGCATGTGGTCACCGGCCAGTAATCATTGACTACTGCTGCTGATCTCGAGAATTTACCACGTATGTATTTTTCTGCTACAGCAACTCGCTTGCACACTCCAACTAAACCTCCAGTCTCTGAAGAAAATAGCTGAGTCTGGAATGTCTCATATCCGCACTCCATCCACCAGAAGTATCTAACAAATGTCACAATTCGAGATCACGGGACCTTTCCAATTCTTTCTTTCCTTTTTTTTTCATGTCGGGTGACCTGATTACGTACTTACCATACGCCGTACGGACTGCTCAGTACCTGGTGTATTGGTGTATTGACTGCTATAAGTCTAACCGTTTCGGGTATAATGTGATAAATACTCCGACCAATTAGAGACCGAGCATGTGATCTTCCTGCCGGATACATCCGACCCATTTGATAGCTCTCCGTTCGGCGAATCACGTTTCTCTGTGTACTTGCGATCAGATCTAGACGCTCTGTTCGTCTATCAGCTTGAGCTTGAGCTTGAGCTTGACCGAGCTGAAGCTCATCCTGGCAAGATGATGATATTGCATAAACCATGGTTTAGATAGGTTACCAGCCAGCTCAGCCGAGTACTACACGGAAATGAGCTACCGGGAGGTTAGGTAGCTATCGTACCTATATAGATTCATACTCAGGCACGAGTTACAGGTTACAGCCACATGGACTTTAAGAAGCTCCGTACGAACAGTCATCTACTCTGCAAAATCTATCCGTCTCAAGCTCCGTCGATCCATACACAATCCACAGCTCCGGCTAGGCTAAGCTTTGACATGGCATGATCTAGACATGTCGACGTGTTCTGAAGGATGATATCACAGCACAATTATTCAGCTTATCGAACTGCGTATGTTATGGCTGTGCTGATGATTGTCGGTGATACATGTGCGACAACGGAATGTTTGACGTTTGATGTTTGACCTGAGTAACCAATCCTGAAAGAATCATCCGAGTGTCCCATATACGTTTATCTTTCTGCCTGGATCATCGATATTATTGACAACTAGGAGGATAAAAAAAAGCACCGAAATAGGATCATCAAACTTGTCATACATTTGCTGTGACAAGATACTTGGAAAGATCCTTGCATCTTGTGTCCGGCTGCTGTGTTTTGTTGTACTGCGTCTCGTTGAAAAAGACTCGATCAGAACAATCAAATTGTCCGAATTGTACATCTACCCTAACAGACTGGTGCATCCACCTTGATACAATCCACCTTGAACATAAAACGAGACCACGTGCTATCCTGAATTTTCAAGCTCTACTCCGTATTTGCAGACAAGCATGCCAGCAGAGGAGCTAAGACTCACGGTGTAAACAAACGGAGTATCCATTCTGGTCGCTCCTGTACGTACTATCAAGTAAGTGTTTCACGTATGCTTCAACCAAATTTTACCATCACATGAGACACCAGAAAAATACCTTCAATCTCCTTTCCCATGGTTTAATAGATGCCAATTCAAGATTATGCTTTGATTGAGCCAATCGCCATTCGTTTCTGGGGTTAACCTAAGGCGTGAATCTGATTGGACTGCGGCCATAATTTCGAGAATAAGTCTAGGCATAACTCTCTCTTCTGAAAGGAGAAGTAACCTCCTTAGTTAACTTGTTCAAAACACGCACAGTCAGCAGATCTCAAAAAACCATGTGACCAGTCCACTCAGTCTCCATACGTAGTCAATCCAGCGCCTCTTTTGATTATTTATGGAGCCCCTGATGGGTCCATGATCTATTAATCCCAGTCCGAGTCCCAGACGCCCAGCAGCTCCGTGGAGAACTTGTTCTTCCTGTTTCCAGTATGGATCGAAAAAAAAAATGGAGACATCTGACAGCACCAATAATGTCTTCCTTGCGGACTTATCGGAGATGGAATTTCCTTGAGTCTTGTCTTGGAGACTTGGACAATTGGATAGTCATCCTGGACATAGCTAATGAATGCTACGTAACTAGTTAACGTGCCTGACTGATAGTAAAACGGAGTAAAAGCAAGCATGTGACCTCGCGCTCCTGCAACATTATGGACGGCCAAGCCATAAACCGTTGATTGGATCCTGGCCTCGCTGTCAGACACAATTTCTATCTTCTCGTTGCTTATTCCCACAGTCTACAAGCAAGATATCGGCTTATCTCTCAATCTAAATTGTAGGTTAGATCAGATCTAGATCCCACCCCCCCCCCCTTCTCCCAAGTGAGAATCTGACAGGACGAGAGACCAAAAAGAAAAGAGGATAACGAAACAGAAAACGGAATGGTCGTCAGGTACATCTGCAGCTCTGTGGCCGATGTCGGGGCTACTTCGTAATATGTCCTTGTAGAAGTAGAGGTACCAAGTACAACGTCTCTACATACGTATCTGGATGGAAGGCGAATATGCATGCAATCAGACCTTGTCTCGACATCTACCGTATGTATCTACAAGGAATAATAAACGCATTGAGTCGCCGGTGAACCCATATGGCACGCCCTGACCCCGACAACGTTGAGCAGAACCTGCAGTGCAACGGATCTCAATTCTCAACACCATGGATAGAGTATGCAACTTTTTTTTCGTTGTGTTCGTATTTGCTTTTTCCTTGATCAATGAAATGAGAAAAGACTGATTGGAAACTTCTACGTACATATGCAGCTATGTGGTGGCAGAGTGTGATTTGTCGAGTGGCTGACGGTTTTAGGCTATTGTTTTCTGTTTTTTGTTTGCATGCTGAAGGGTCTGTTGGTTGGACGAAATGGAAGGTGTACCTCGGTGATTCCATTCGTACTGTTGTGATCGATTCTACCAACAGTTGAATCAACTGGCTCAACTGGTAGTTGGTCTATGTGAAAATTGGAATCAAGACATATTAATCATCGTTGTTGCTATTTTACAGTTGCTCCTCTCTATGCAGACAAGATAAAAAGAAACACCTCCCTAATCCTGATATCGGGGAGAGCCACATTTAAAAAAACAAAAGCCCTTGACATGCATACCTTTTGGAATGAAAGCCAAGCAGATAGAAGAAAGAAAACAAAGCAACTAAACAAAATCGAAAAAATCACTTCTATACACGGATGGCCAAATACTGCACTACTCCTCGTGTCAATGTGGAACCAGCCGCAATGCAGGGGTCTTTTTTTCTGTCAATTGTGGACAAGAGTGAAGAACTAGTAAGACAATGGTCGAAGGTCGGTATTAATCAGGTCGCATTCTGTTGTCGTGGGTAGGGTGTCGACAGCAAGCGAGACTGGAGAGTAGACTCAAAAGTTTAGAATGGAGGGGGGATGGATCCGAGGGCTTCGGCCTTTTCTTGCTGCTCCATGAGTTCCTCACCAGCAATCTCGAGAGAGACGGCAAGGCCGACTTTAGCTTGTTGCTATAATATTGTTAGCGGCTATTCTTTCAAAGGATCTCAGGGTATAGTGGATACCTTAACGTGGTCAATCTCTCCCGCAAAGGTCAAAGAGATAGGCATAGCTATCCGCTTCTCCAACAGGCAGCTGACCTTACCAGCACTGTCGACCTGGGCACGGAAAGTAGACGCACGGAAATCATACTTGGCACCAACGGTCGCTGTACCCTCTCGGCTGGGTCCCCCCATCATCATGGCAGCAGCACTGGGAGCGAACTGAAGGTTCATGTCAACACCAGCCTCGACCTTATCGGAGAGCTTCTTCCAGTAAGAAGCTGCAATAGCACCCTGAGCCTGGAGCTGAGCGCTAGCAATCCAGTCCGCACCACGGTATCTTGCGCAGTATGAAAGAGTCGATTCGGGGCGAGAAGTGATAGCCTGACGTTGCCAGATGGCTTCGAATCCGAGAGCAAGGCCGGGGGTGACCGATTGAAGATAGCTTCCAACATAGATACCAGTTAAGCCGCCTTCAAAGATGGACGGGTTGAAAGCCTTGAGAGAGAAGGAGAAATCATCTCCGGTGTAGTCATTATCAATTTGTAGAATGCCTTGTGCGCCGCCAGACATGATCTGAGCGTTCGATTTCGTCACGAATTTCTCGTTCCAGCGGTAGTTGCCGACAGCGCTGAGACCGCCATCACTGCCCAAGTTTCCTTGCATAAATACCTGGAAAAGAATGAGCATGAACACCAGAAAATAGGGTAGAAAAGGCGGATAGATATACCTTTGGCGTTCCATACATGGCGCTAAAGTTATATGGAGGCATGTTGCCTGCTGAGCCCATAGCAAAAGCGTGTGACATCCGGAACAGAGGAGCCATGCCGAAGACCTTGGTCAAGTCTGCGCGAAGACCCGTGAACATAAAGTTGGATAGCAACACCTCCTTCTGCACTTCTCTTGCGATGTTATCGACTGTGCCGGGGTTGGGCAAGCCCAGCGCCGCTCTTCGCTCGGAGAACGATCCGTATGCATCTTTGAGCGCAGCGGCGATCGAGTTGTCTGTCAAGAATGACAGCGATGAAGTCAAGTCGGCCATATTGCAGATATACTATTCGTAATTAATATTCTATAGTATGTTTCGAGATGATGATGGATGCACGATCAGTTCGAGGAGATGATGGATTGCTCGAGGAAAAAGACTCGTGACTCGGACCTAAAGCAAAATGAAAGGGATTGTCGCGAGTCCGATGAAATAGAGAAGGTAATCGGCAAGACACGGAGCGTCGCTAATTGACACGGCCCGACACGAATCCAAGCAAGAGGGTTGATGATCTTGTTGGAGAGGAGATAGTTCGTAGCAGGCTGATGAAATTTGGTCGTTGCGGATGTTTTTCGAAGGCTTTTTGTCTCTGGTTTGCACTGTTTGCACTCTGCCATCGGGACAGCCAGGCGGCCTAACCTCTTTGGTCTCGCCCATTCATCTGCTGCATCGAATCGACGGCTTCTTTTCTTTAATTCGCGCTCTTTGCTGTTATTTGCCTGCATATATACCTCATTTCATTGTTCGCCTCCTCGCCAGCAAGTACTTCTTTGTGGCATCGCTCTTGACGGTCATCTCGTTGCTTCAACATCTCTCGGGGACCTGCCACTTCATCCCGGCTTCTGACGTCGCTTATCTCGATTAAGCATTCATTGTATTGACTCAGTGCCCCCCACGGCCTGGACATTGGCAGAGCTCCTTATATATATAGAGCAATTCCTCGTCTTCTGGTCGGAGAATTCAGGTCTTTGGCCTGGCTGAAAAGTGATCATCGTGCATTCGACGGTTTCGATTTGGTCATTGCCAAGGAGCCGACGACCATGGATACCTTACTGTATGTCACATCTCTTGTTCAAACAAAAGCAATTATCAGATGTCTGACTATGTACAGAACCGCCGATGTGGTCGCAAGCTCTCCGCGATTCCGGAGAAAGTCAAGTACTTTCGTGGATGCTATTCACGATCTACCAGAGAAGGTGGAGCTGGCACCTGCCCAACTGTACAGCACAGAGTCTGGAAGACTGTTCCACTCAGGCCGTATTGTCATCATTACAGTAGGCTTGCCAGCTAGAGGAAAAACGTAAGCTCCAGACAACAAGCTAGTTCAACGAGTACAGAAACCACTAACTCGTCTCAAGACATATTTCTGTAGCGCTAGCACGCTATCTACGCTGGTCAGTGTTGCTTTAGGCGTCACACAATAAAAACATACGCTCATGTCTACAGGCTTGGAGTCAAGACTCGGATCTTCCATTTAGGTGACTATAGACGTGCTACCATCGGTCCGGGGCAAGATATGCCCGATGACTATTTCTTTGTCAACGGTTCGTCTCCCTTGTCCGTCTAACAGGAGAGGAACATTTGGATTGACCTCGTTGATAGCCTCCGCGTCATCTGTGCTTTTACGACAAAAAATTGTGAAAAAGTGCCGCGACGATATTGCGCATTTCTTGAGCGAGGAAAATGGTCAAATAGCAATATACGACGCCGTGAACCCCATAGCCGCAGGGCGCCGCTCTCTGGCCAAGGAGTTTGCGAAACAAAACATAGAGGTATGCCGCTTGCGTTGCGTCAACTGTTTCCTACTAACCAAGTGTAGACACTTTTTATAGAATCCATGTGCGACGACCCAAAAATTATAGAAGAAAATGTTCGACGTGTCAAAATATCTTCACCCGATGTGAGTGACTTTACCTTTCGCTATCCGGGAAGACGGTCCTGACATGAGCTAGTATGTAGGATGGGACGCCAATGATGCGGTCAAGCACTACCTCGGCCGTATTTCAGCAAGAATTCCTCATGTTGAAACCATGGAAGAGAAAGATCTCAACTACATCAAGGTATGAAACTTCATCTGACAGCATGTACGTTATGCTAATGAAATAAGATGATCAACGCTGGAGAACGCCTGATTGTAAATAATTGCAGCTTCGGTTACCTCTCGAACCGAATTGTTTTTTACCTTTTGAACCTGCACATAAAATCAAGAGTCACATATTTCGTTAGAGTATGTCTACCTCTGGACCGGGTGCGGATTATATACTGACATTCAATAGGCCGGAGTTTCACTTGACGCCAATTCCTACAAAGCAGACTCGTCTCTAACCGAGCAGGGCCAAGATTACGCGAAGAAAATGACCGAAACAATACTTCAACACAGAGAGTCGGAACTACAGACCATGAAAGACCAAGGAGAGTCGGATGCTGTATTGAAACCCTTGACGGTGTGGACCTCAACGCGGCTTAGAACAGTCGAAACTGCGAAATGGCTACACGAAAAGGGCTATGCGATTCGCCAAAGGTCGCAATTGAGCCAACTGAATCCCGGTGTTTGCGAGAAGATGACCGAACAGCAGATCAGACAGGAATATCCGGACGAAGTAGCGAAGCACGAGATCGATCCTTATCATCATCGCTATCCTCGTGCAGAGGTATGTACTCCCATGTGTGAACTATTAGATCTAGACTAATGATGCTGTCTACAGTCATATCACGACCTAGCTGTGCGGCTGGAACCGATTATTCTAGAATTAGAGCGCGAGCAGAATGACCTACTCATCATAGCCCACGAGAGTGTGTTGAGGGTGTTGTATGGGTATTTGATGGCTTGTAATGCTGCAGATATCCCGTTCCTGTCGTTTCCTCGCAATGAGATCATCGAAGTAAGTTCCGTATCGGCTATCATCTTTCGAGTCTTATACTAATCCATTTATAAGATTATTCCGTCCAGCTATCAGAACGAAGCTCGAAGGATACCCATCCCAAACCTACCAGCGGAGATAATTCCTCCGTCTCCGGAGGACATAAAGATACCTGTACCTCCTAGTGGTTATACAACACCCAAAGTGGGTTTGGGAAGCCCTGCTACAGGATTATCCACACCTCAAAGTGGGTTCAGAACACCTCAAGAGCCTGAGAGGCTTACTCAACAGCATGTAGAGGACGTTGTATAGACGTTGGAATCGACGGTCATAATTATTAACGTTCATTCATATCCATTAATTTACCCAGCGTTGCACTTTCGGCTTATTCTGCTTGATGAAAACAAGGTAGAATCTTTTTTGACAATTTTCATCATTCCTAATGACAACAACTATCCTCCATGTAGCGTGGAGACAAATAATATATTATCTCTAGGCTGTATTTCATATGCCTCTTCACCTTCCAACTCCCAATCTGCGTCATTTATCAAAACCAGAATACCGGGGCGCCTATATAATCGTCTCAGTAAGGTTAATATGAATGATTAGGCAGACTTACACATGATCATCGAGTATGAACAGTTCCTTCCTCGTATCTTGCATCAAGTTCTCAACAAGGTACTGGATAAGCCACGCAATCGTCGGTTGTTTCCCGTCACTCGTCTTTGCAGGAATTGCTAGGCTATGTTTTCGTTCATTGGCAAAGAGCATTTCCAAGCCACCGCTGCATTTGCGCGGGTTAGTTGCGATATATGGGTTCGATGTGGATTGAGAGTACTCACGTAAACTCTACAGATATGGGGATTGTTTCATTGGGTTGAGCAACCTTTTTGGTCTCTGTATTGGAGGCCATATTTGCGATTATCTGAGATGACTGTTGTATATCAAAGTTGAGCTCAGAAAATGTTGGGGAGGGGAACACTCTCCACCGCTTATCGATAAGCTTAAAATTTCGCCGTCTCCCTTCGTCATCCCACTTCCTCACTTTCCTCAAACAGCAGCTAACTTACTGAACACTCAGATTGATTGAGGAATGTGATTTGCTCAATGGTTCGTGTGGAAACAGAATATATCAGCGTCGGCGGCAACCGCCATCCTGGTGCTGCCGATTGGGATGTTCGCTCATGTGTGCTCGCATATGGTGCGGACAACAATGTAGCTCTGTGGGCGCCAAAGGTATATCTCTTTTTCGGTCTGTCGATTATTATTCTGTTTGAGTACTGACATACGTAGTCTCACCGAGGAGTCCATGCGTTGCTCGTTGGCCATCGCGACAAAGTCAGCGCCGTTCGCTTCGTCGCCTACCCCGAATCGAAAAGCAGCTTTCTCATTACCGGGTCCGTAGACCACTCAATCCGAGTCTGGAAGCCGATCGAACAATCACCATCGTATACATGTGTCTGCGAGCTTACCGGTCATACGGGAACTGTCAACACAATCGCTATCGATAATGCTTCGAATGTATTCGCGTCGGGGGCTGCTGACGGGACAGTCAGGGTTTGGAGACTCGATATTCAGGATGATAAAGTCTCTGGACAGCTCGTCCAGACGATCCCCATGAAGCCAAGGTTCTTCCCTTTGACCATGGCAATACAAGTGCTGGACGCTGCAGATTCGAAGAAGCCTATGGTTATCGCCATTGGAGGCACAACCAACCATGTACATGTATTCTCTGCGCAAGATACCGCTACTCCAGAAACCGATTTTACGTGGAATGCCAAATTGTCCGGTCATGAAGCTTGGGTGAGATCTCTCACTTTCAGAAAGTTCGACAACGAATACATCCTAGCATCAGCCAGTCAGGACAAGTACATTCGTCTATGGAAAGTCCACCGGGGTGAAATAGCATCTGCGCTTCCTAAGGAGGACGACGAAATGATACTTGGAGGAGATGAGCCTACGCTTTCCAACAAGGCACATACTTTTACCGCTTCTGGAGTGACTTATTCCATAACATTTGAGGCGCTTTTATTGGGCCATGAAGATTGGATATACACCGTGAACTGGAGTCCTTCAACCCAAAAAGCACAGCTTCTATCCGCGTCTGCGGATAATTCCTTGACGATATGGGAACAAGATCCGACAACAGGCGTATGGGTCACAATGGAAAGAATGGGAGAATTCAGTGTAACGAAGGGCTCGACTACGGCCACTGGTAGCACAGGCGGGTTCTGGATTGGACTCTGGTCTCCAGATGGCAGCGAAGTCGTGAGCTTGACTCGAACGGGTAGCTGGAGAGTATGGGCACATGATGAAGAATCGGATATATGGCAGCAACGACTGGGTATCAGTGGACATGTCCGTTCTGTGAACGATATTCAATGGGATGCACAGGGCGCATATCTTCTATCTACAAGTTCTGATCAGACTAGTCGACTGTACGCCGAATGGTTACGGGATGGAGAATCATCGTGGCATGAATTCTCGCGGCCGCAAATTCATGGATACGACCTCAACTGCATAGATACGCTAGGACCAGCAAGATTCGTCTCTGGTGCTGACGAAAAGCTTCTGCGTGTTTTCAATGAGCCTAAACAGATCGCTCAATTACTGGGAAGTCTCAGCGGTATAGCGCAGGATGAAGAGGAATTACCAGAGGCAGCGAACATCCCCGTTCTCGGTCTCTCGAACAAAGCTGTTGGGGAAGATATCACAATATCAGACGATCAACTTGGTGGGCAAAGGAACGAGCAAGCGGAACAACAGACGGCGCCGGTATCTCTACCCATGCACCAACCTCCCCTGGAAGACCATCTGTCGCGGCACACATTGTGGCCAGAACACGAGAAATTATATGGCCATGGTTATGAAATATCAGCAGTCGCAGTTAGCCACGACCGTTCTTTGATTGCTACGGCATGCAAAGCCAGTTCCATCGACCACGCCGTTATTCGACTGTATGATACGAAGAATTGGCGAGAAATCAAGCCTTCCCTAACCGCCCATTCACTGACTATAACTTCGCTCTGCTTTTCGCCTTCTGACCAGTACTTGCTCAGTGTGGGACGTGATCGTCAATGGGCGATCTTTAAGCGAGACAAACAGGATCCTTCTACTTATACGCTCCTCAAATCGAACCCTAAAGCCCATACGCGTATGATACTTGATGCAGCATGGGCTCCAACATCGGGACAACAGTCGGTGTTCGCGACTGCAGGCCGCGACAAGTGTGTGAAAGTATGGCGCGAGACATCTTCATCAGAAACATTTGAATGCATATCAACCATCACACTCAAAACCGCCGTTACCGCCGTCTCATTCCATACGGAGATTCTTTCTGATAGTCTGTTACTGGCTATCGGCGAGGAAACTGGACAGATATCCGTACACAGGATAGCGATTGACAGCCTTGAAGCCAAGGAGCTGGTTACTCTATATGTATCTTCTTCGCCATCCAAATCAATCACGCGGCTCACATGGCGACCTGGACAATTGCCAACTTCGAAGGAGGGCAATGTACTTCTTGCAGTCGCAAGCGAGGACTCATCTGTGCGTATATATAGAGTCGCCGAAGTAGCATAGAAATATCGCAATAGAAAGACTTTCAATCATGAAAAGTGCCTTGAAACATGTCGTAGTCTACACTTAGGGTTAGCTCGATATCGGAGAGACAGACTGGACCCACACTTTGAATTGGAGCTATCTGACCGCCGAGCCAACATCAACATAACTTCAACGTCTGCTGTACATATTCCATAATCACATTCAACAATTCAATCGCATTACTAGCGACTTTACACTCACGCTTACACATACGCAATTCGATCCATACATACCGGGCCGAATATCAAACACAGTGACTCCGAAACCGATCCCACCCTCCGCGCAACAATAACCGTTCATCACCGAAAACACTACCCATCGAGCATACTCGGTAGAGAAGCAAAGATTAAAAATGTCCCTCGACTCCCAAAACCCCTTCAACCCCTCCGACCCGTACGCTCGCTTCGTCGGCACCTCCTGTCTCGATTTACTGCTCATCGAAATCGTCCCCATGGCCGAACGAATAACGCAAGACCTCCTCATCAACTCCACCACAACCTCCACTACTGTCGACGGAACAAGCAATACACTCGCAAAAATAGAAGATGACGAAATCCGAGAAGCGACCTTTTACCGTCTTGAGATGTTGGGGTATAGAGTTGGGCAGGGTCTTGCGGAGCGGTAATATATCCCCTACTACCCCTACCCTACAACTCTTCTACCTTCTCGCGGGAGATAAGTGACGGTTGGGCTAATGATGGAATTGGGATAGATTCTCACGCGATAGGCCACGCTTCACGGACAACCTGGACGTAATAAAATTCATATGCAAGGATCTGTGGACGATATTGTTTAGGAAACAGGTTGATAATCTCAAGACGAATCATAGGGTATGCCCCCCTTCTCATACACCCCCAAACCGTGTCTATGCTTATGATAGGTGGATAGGGTGTTTATGTCCTCTCGGACAATGCGTTTCGACCCCTGACGAGGATGAGTATGGCTGTTAGAAGTGAGGCTGTCGCTCGCGCGGAAGCTGTACGTTCTTTCTGCCCTCTGTTGGATTTAATCATGGTATACTAACAAGTACAGTTCCTATGGTTCCCGTGTGGTCTTATTAGAGGTTGTTTGGCGAGTTTGGGCATAGATGCTACAGTGCAGGCGGAGACGTCGGAGCTTCCTGGGGCTACTTTTCAGATCAAGAGTAACCAGGCAAAGACATGAATACCAACCCACGCTTAATATGCATACTTGAGTCAGGGTATGAAACTAAAAGCTTCGCCCTGCGGCCTTACAGCCTACGAGTCTACTCGACACAAGGTTCATTCAAACTGGCAATTTATTTTGATACGCCAGAATCCAGCAGAAATGCTATGGAAATCATCGCGTCTAAGATGTAAAGACAGTCGAGTCACCGCTCTGTCTCACTTCAACCGGGAGTCATATCTCCATTCACGTCATATCTCATCTCACAATCTATCTTTCATGACAAACAAATAAGTTAGCAATATTCTTAAAAAAGCAATGACTTAAGCCAGTTCGTTAAACAATTTGTCGCGAAACAAGGATGTTCAATGGACTGACTTGGATAAAGTAATGGGTGTGGCACTGGTGTTTACTTTGGTGGGGGGTTCTTGACGAAGTCAACGCCTTTTTCAATGTTGGTCTTGAGACCCTTGACGGCAACTTCGAGGAGCTTCTTCTCGGCCTCGGTGGTGTTCTCGAGCACGTTGATGGCGTTGGCTACACCGTCGGTCTAGATTGAACAATTAGTAACATTTCCAAATTTCAGGGACTGGTCGGTATTTACGCCGAGTTCGATGGGCACGGAGAAGAAATCCACGCCAGTAGCCTTCTGGATGGCTTCACCACCTGGCACACCAGGAAGGTAGACAAAGGAAGGCGAAACGAGACCCTTCTCACCCTTGACGGCCTTGATCACGCTCTCAGCGAATCTATTACAAGTTAGTCGTCTGAAACTTAGAAAAGTATGCGCACACACGTACCTGAAACCAGCGTAGGCCATGGAAAGGGTAGCAGAACCAGCACCGTCCTTGGCCTTGACAACCTCGTCACCACCGAATTGGACTCCTGTAACAACATATTAGAATGGCCTTGACAATACACAAATTAGGTAACGCACTGTTCACGAGGGCATCGTATTTGTCGGCAGGAATCTCGAAAGCAGGCTTGGCCTGGCTGAAGAGTGGGACAATGGTGTCACCAGAGTGTCCACCAACAACAGGGATGGTGGTCTCAGAGGGGTTCTTCTGCTTAGTCCATTCCTGGACGAAAGTCTCGGCACGGACAACATCCAAGGTGGTGACACCGAAGAGACGCTTGGGGTCGAAAACACCGGCAGCCTTGAGGACCTCGGCGGCAATGGGGACAGTGGAGTTGACGGGGTTGGAAATGATGAGAACGAAAGCCTTGGGGCTGAACTCTGCAATGCCCTTGACAAGAGTCTGGACAATACCGGCGTTGATCTTGAAGAGGTCGTCACGGGTCATTCCCGGCTTGCCTGGTTCGATTAGAAATGCGCCAAAAAAACTCCGATGTGAGGTTACTCACGAGGAATACCCGCAGGGATGACAACAATGTCGGCATGGTCGAGGGCCTTCTTCAAGCCATCGTCTGCGGGGAGGTAGCCAGTGATTTTCTAAATTGTATGAGCGAAGTTCGACCGACATGTGCTTGTTGGATTACGTACAGCAGGGCTGGAGATGTGAGAAAGATCGGCAGCAACACCAGGGGTATTGACGACATCGTAGAGGGCAAGCTCGTCCACGAGAGGACTGGCTTTGAAGAGGAGTGAGAGAGGCTGTAACAAGAGGCTAGTCAGATATGGCCCCCAAGGTTAAATAACGAGCATACGAAACATACCTGGCCGATACCGCCAGAGGCACCGAGAACGACTGCATAGAGGTCAATTATTGTCGTTTATGAGCTTGCTAGATGGCTGTAACCACGAACCTGCTTTAACCATGATTCTGTAGGTAGCAAGGAGCTGTTGTTAGCTTGTAAACCGAGTAAACAGTGACTGTAACAGTCGATGCGGGGTCAGGGTAAGAGCTACTCACGGTCTGTATGATGGATGAGGATGAAAGAAAGGATCAATTGAGACAATGACAATGATGAAGCAATAGTAAAGGGAGAGCAGATCAGGTCAACAGAGCAAATGTTGGGGGATGTGGGGGGTTTATAAGAGGGGCAGACCCAGGCTGGGAATGGCGATTGCGGGCAGGCGCGGCGTGCATGTGAGACGTTCTCCTAAGTTCTCACCGGGAAGGTGCGACCCTCCATAGTACATACTACTGTATAGGCTATAGCACGCCTCAGGCAGACCTTCAATTGCATACTACAATGACCACCCGACAAGACACGAATGATGGCATTCACCATCTCTCGACGTCCATCTCGGGAGACCCCGCGATGCTGCCATTCGTTCCTGGATCATCTCAATCCGAAAATCGGGAAAAGGCGGACCAGGCAAGAGCCCAATGATAAAGAATTCGGCATCTGAGTGTGTTACCGAGGGAGTCGTTACGAGTATCAATTGTTTCATTATGGATACAAGATGCGACTTGACGGCGAAAATGCTTGCAAGTGGATGTCTAGATGTCTAGACATGTCCACAGCGGAAAAGAGTTTCAATCTTATTGGCTTTTTGCATTCTTGTAGATCAACCAAACGTTGCAACAAAATCGCAGCCGGAGAAATGGAATCTCCCTAGGGGGGATGCCGATATCTCCTGCCCGTCAATTGCGGTTGATCTATAAGTCGCCCTGAAATGACGATATCGGATATACCCCTTCGAAGGGTAACTGAGGAGAGTGGTATTGACTTTGGTCAAGGTGTCTTATTTCTTTCATTATATCAAACATACACACACATGACTCAAACCCATGGAAAAACCTGGCGCCATAAAAATTCCCAGTTTCACCATTTCCGTCTTCTCCCCGTACTCGTCATTCCCTGCTTTTCATTTTATGCGTCGAAAAACCCGCTTACTCCTCAGCAGCGGCCTGCTTGGCCTTAGCGCCACGGACCTTGGGGGCAGGGGCGTCCTTCTTGGGCTGTTGAGAACGACGAAGAGCACTGACACGAGAGACAGCGGCTTCCCTCAAGTCGGCACGGTATCCGTTCTTGGCGGTGCTGCTGGCGACGCTCTTGTAGATCCTGTTTTGAATTTTGGTAAGTAATCTGATCGCCAAATAAAAGCCTTGCCGACAATCAGGAGCAAAACATACTTGCGGTTGGAGGTGTTGGGTCCGAATGTGGTGGTGCGGATGTTCTTAGCAGGCTTCTGGGTGTTGCTGGCGTTCTTAGCAATGAGAACGACACTGCCGTTCTCACCAGCCTGGAGACCGAGGGCCTATTCCAATTCAAGTCAATTCCATATTCCAATTCGTGCTCTGCGCAATTCAATGTTTTCTCCGGCGTACCTTGTCGTTGGCGTATCCAGCATACTAGCGAATGATGTCAGCCTTTCGCATCCTCCAATTGTAGTTATTCGAGCGTATAAAAAATACCTTGCGGGAGTGGATGTTGACGGGGTTCAAGGGGTCGCGGGAGAATCGCACACCACCAGCATTGTTGCGCTGGACGAGGAAAGCGTTCTGGTTGCCTGTACTCAACAAAATGTAAGTATATAGTCCCGCTCAATTCCATATACACAATCTTCGTATTTCGCAACCGACAAACGTACGGGTGATTTGCCAGACGAGGTCTGCGGAGACGTTGGACCTTTCAGCAGCCATCTTTTATGTATATCCGAGGATTTTCTGGTGTGGAATAATCGATCAAAGACTAGGGAAATATCTCGATACTCAAACACAAAAAGAGGTCGAATCGGGATCCCGTAGCTTTTGCTGGGCTGTGTGTCTCCCACTCGCTAATGGGTCTTGATCCGGTATAGCGGCTGACATAAGACGACTTTTCGATGTTGCTTGCCTGGAGAGAAATAGCGGGTCTTGGCGGATGTACATCAGATAACTAAGTTATGCCTGAAGGCTGAGGCATACACTAGGCGGCAATCGGATTCGCCGGAATTAGTCTGATGTCTCTGATCTGAAATGGAACTGCTGCGTAAGCTCTGAGCCTCGTCCATCGAGCAACCCAGCAGACAGCGCAACATCTAGCTGTCTGTTTTTCCATCATATCAGAAAGATACATCCAAGCAAGAAATGCGGTGACATCTCTCGCTGTCGTTAGGAGCTCTACGACATATCCCTCGATCCCACTTCATACTTCATACTTCATACTTCATACTTCATCAGCATCCATCAACGGCTCGACTAGCGGCTACATTCATTATCTTAATCATGCCTTATCTCCTATACAGCCTCAGCTTTATGGTGATTGTCGTCGGTACAGGTAAGTAGATTACTTATGCGCAGTATCAGAGAAAAGAGTCGTGAAGCTAATAATTGCTAGTTCTATATTTGACTAGAACACGATGGCTCCCACTCGTCGAGGACCATGTACCCGACTATGTATACGACCGACTACCCACGACCTTCAGCGGAGACATCGAAGCTGGCTTCACATCCTCCGAGTTTGATCTCACAAATAATGTTCTCGAGGGCGACTCCCGATCCGGTCTTGATAACAAGGCAAAGCGAGAAATACGCAGAATCATGAAGAGACGAGGTGTTGACTTTGATGAGGCGCGTCGTTTATACACCGAGCAACGCTTTGCGAAGAATAATATCGGACCGGATGGACGACCAAGGGATCCCAAATTCGTCTCGTTTTCATAATACTCTCTTTTGACGCTCCTTATTTTTCCTTATCCTGTTCACATAATACCATCTTTTGGCACTTTTCTTGATATCACGCATTGCAATGAGTCTTTCCGCTGCGACTTGACCTCCGGATCAGTAAATTCATCAGCTCATTCGATTGTCTCGTCTTTTTATTCACTTCTGGCGTGTATTGAGTTCTTTGGTTGAGCGACTTGATTATCAATGCAACATGCTTCAGAATATCAGATCAATTCCCAAGCACAATTTGATAATGCTCTTTATTATAATGCGTACTCAACGAGCCCTAGCATATCCAGGTGGCTGGAAACCTGGAGGAAACGGTGGCGGAGTTCCTTGCGAACCGGGCATTGGACCTCCAAACCCAGCCGGGGGAGCAAACCCAGCCGGAGGTTGTGGCGCGAAGCCGGCCTGTTGAGGTGCGTTACCGAAACCAGGTGGAGTAAAGCCTTGTGGCGGGGGAGGACCACCAAAACCTGCCTGAGATGGGGGTGGACGCGCTGGTAGACCTGGATGAGGCGCAGATAATGGCTGCGCGGGAGGCCCAGGTCTGGGTGGCTGTTGGGCTTGCATAGGGATAGGACCTCTACCTGCGGCGAAGTCAGGTGGTCCGCCGGCAAGTATTGGTCGTCCTGCATCTGGTGCCATTGCGCCAGGTATCATTCCAGGTCCTGGTGCCTGTCCCAGCATTTGCGGAGGTAGTGGTTGAGTCTGTAGCTGAACGTTGTGTCGGCGAGCCTGAGCAGCAAGCATTCTCTCCGCTTCATCACCATGTCGTTCACCTTTTCCATCCTTCTTGTAGGCGTATTGGACCGACACTTCCTTGTTCATTAAATATTGTCCGTGCATATTGGCGATCGCAGCGTCAGAAGCGTCAAAGTCGGCGAATGACACGAAACCATAGCCTTTGGATAGATTTGCATCGTCTCTGGCGATCTGTTATAATTAGCTATATCCGTTAATGAAGGATCTGTATGACATACCTTGGGCAAAGAAAGTAAAGTTCCAAATCTGCTAAAAGTATCGTAGAGTACCTGTTCCGTGACCATAGGATCAAGGTTTCCAACGAAAAGCTCAGCACCAATCTCGACGGTCTTCTGTTTATCCGCAGAAGCCTTGTTGACACGAATCGGCTTTCCGTAAAGACGGACTTGATTCATAATCCTGGCGGCATACTCGGCATCCTCTTCGCTGATAAACTCGACGAATCCGTAGCCCTGGTGTGTCTGCGTAACTCGGTCTTTGGGCAGGTGGACGTTGACGATACGACCAGCTTGGAGCATAAGCTCCCATACCAGACTGTCGGTTACTCGTTCGTCGAGGTTGCCAATGTAGACAGTGGCCTCTTTGTCCTGCTCCCTGCGCGTTGTTAGCATACGAACATTAGACCTGTAAAACAACGTACCAATGCCTTACGCCCGCCATGGCGCTTTATATTTTTAATAGTCTGAAGAAACAGATTATTTTCTTGCGCGCTGGTACTCTAAAGACCTGTGTCAAAGAGCTTTTTGTGCGGTGCGGTGAGGTTGGTGGTTTGGCGGGAGAGGAACGGAAAGCTAAACTTGGCTGAGCTAAAAAATTGTTAGCTTTCCGCCAACGTCAACTCTCCAACTTCACAACCAGGTTGAACCAGCGCACCACATTACAATCCGCTTTTGCAACGCTCATCAATATATTTGCGATATTTATAAATCAAGCAAAATGGTCCAGTTTTCCGAAGAAACCAAGGTTAGTACGATGACGAACCAGCGGTATCCGTAACTCATACTAATCTATGTACTCAACAGGAGCGCATCTCCAAGGTCATTGAAGTCTCCAGAATCGCCGTTCATTAGTGAGTCCTATCATGCCTTTGACGGCTTCTACAAATCCTATACGTTTCGCGCGGATCTCGGTTCTAACATAGTGTTCTCAAGTGGCTACCTCCCCTTCATAGTCTATCTCGGTATGAACACTTCAACAAACCTACCATTATCATCATTTCGATCGCTAACAATTCAACAGGCTACACATACAGTGAACCGAAACCCACACTCTTCAAGTACATTCCCCGGCCGGTCGACTAATACTCGCTTGTACATCCACTAACTCATCACGAACAGGCTCTTCTCCCCTCTCGCATAAACATGTCATGCAACACAATACAACAACAATACAATACGGTGAATCGTGCTCCCCATAGCATGCAAAAGGGACGTTGATAGGTTGATATACAGGAATTGGGTGCATTGGTTATTTGGGTGTTTTTTCTCTTCTTGTTTCGATGTCTTAACACGCGCCATCAATATGCCTGCCATCATGATGTGTGAGCAACTGAAGGAGAATGATATCTCCAGCATCTCTGAATGATTGCTCTTGTATAATATATTTCAAATTTGATTACAGTGGTTAGAAGGAATCTGCTGCTGTCACATACTCCTCATAGGTAACATCTCGGATCATTGCTTCATCGACGAGAACTCTAGTCAGAAAGCGCATTAGCAGGCCATAATCTAAACGGGAACTTGCAATAGACTCAGAACTAGAACTGGGCATTCAAAGAACCTCACACAACCGTCTTGTGAAGGTTACTCTCGGAATCGGCAGATAGCCGGACGGGCCGATAATCTAGCTACCTACGCTCTGCCGTCATAGAAATATTTCTCGGACAAGCTTGATAATCAATCCGCCATCGATGAACAACACAACACGCGATTCAATGCGCTCCCATTGCTGCCAGATTTCTATAATCAATAACCTCACGAACTCGTGACAAAGTCAATGAGCCAAAGAAATGCATCCTCCACATCCATCATCGAAACGGTAGCCGGACTCACGGCCGGAGTCGTCTCAACACTGACTCTGCACCCGCTAGATCTGATCAAGACCCGTCTCCAAAGTACCCCTCTCTCTTCCCCAGTCCCCTTTTCATTTCAAAGCAATCTAACGAGTAGAAAGTCGACCGCCTCACGCGCCACCGCGTCGGCAGCTCCCTACGCATAATCAGCGAAATCTACCGCACAGAAGGTGGCATACGAGCTCTATACCGCGGGCTAACGCCAAATATAATCGGGAATTCGACGAGTTGGAGTTTTTATTTTCTGTTCTATGGGAATATCAAGGAGGCCATCGCCCGGGGGAGGGTTTATCATGGACATGACGGTAATGAGAGGAATGGGCAGGGAGATAAATTGAGTGCATCAGAGTACTTTCTCGCCTCGGGGGCTGCTGGTACGTTTTCCCGCCCATCCCACCTCTTTTAATGACAGATCAACTAATCATTATCTGCTGAGGAAAACAGGCGCCGCAACATCAATCCTCACAAACCCAATCTGGGTAATAAAAACCCGCATGCTCTCCACCGGCTCCCACACCCCCGGCGCATACCAATCCTTTATATCCGGCGCAACCCAAATCCTACGCACGGAGGGCATTCCCGGGTTTTATAGGGGGCTTGTCCCAGCTCTGTTTGGGGTTAGTCACGGCGCGTTTCAGTTTATGGCTTATGAGAAGTTGAAGAGTTATCGGCTTCGACTTGGTGGCACCACTGGTAGCAGTGGTAGTAGTGATGGTGGCGGCGGTGGGGAGTTTACGAATGTAGAACTCCTCCTGATATCGGGTCTATCGAAAACATTTGCGGGGTGTATTACCTATCCCTATCAGGTCCTTCGGACCCGATTGCAGTTACAAGCATATAACGCGGATGCATCCACCAAAACCGCGATGGCGAGAAGCACATACCGCGGCGTGTGGGATGCGATGAGGCAAATCTGGACTCAAGAAGGTCTTTCAGGATTCTATAAGGGACTAGGACCGAGTCTGGTGCGTGTTTTGCCGAGTACGTGGGTTGTGTTTCTGGTTTATGAGAATACCAAGGCGGCTATGAATAAAATCTGATATCATGTATATTATGATGTACCATTATGATTAGTCCAGGACTCTATAGAATGTACGATAGTGTATATAGCAAGATATAAATCTTGCGGTGAAAGTTTGGTGACTCCAGTTTATCCGGGTAAAGTACATATCGATACACACATGCACACAATCAGTCTCATCGATCACTCTTCGAGTACATCGACAATGGTTCTCGATGATGCACAACATGCCCTAACATACCTCCGTGGCCATGATGCACAGAAGGAATACCATGATGCGCATATCGTTGCTGGTGTTGTTGGTGGTGGTGTTGCTGCTCATGCAGCTCCTCGTCTTCGTCGCCATCTTCTCCAAAACTGTGATAGTCACTCGACCCTGCATCGCTGCCACTAGGTGGGAGATGTTGCTCATTGCCATTGCTGTTTCGGTTGCTAGTCGATCGGCCGTTACGACCGCTGTTCTTGCCACTGCCACTGCTGCTGGAGTTCTTTTTGTTCGGGTTCGTACAAGCTATCTTTCGATCTTTGCCTCGACCCTTGATGCCCTTGTTACTGTTCTTGTACAGACTGGCAAAATACGTCCATAGATTCCGGTCATCTGCCGTCATGGCGTCCGGGTTTGGCATGTTCGCGAACCGAATGGTTAGATCGCGGAGAGTTGCTGCATGGAATTTATTCTGGTGTGACTGTTTCATCTCATTAGCTTTTCACTGACAGCGACAAGATCCGGAAAGTAAGTACCTTCAAGTTCCCAAGCTGCGTAAACTGTTTCCAACAGCTATCCAACTGGCATGTATACGGTTTCGACTTGGCGTGCGTAAACATGTGTGCCCTCACATTGCCTTTCTGGGCAAAGGACTTTCCGCATATGTCGCATTTGAACGGTCTCTCGCCCGTATGTCGTCGTTCGTGGGTCTATAACGCACCACGCAAATATTTGTGTTCAATATACGCTCTTTATCTTCAAGAGTAGATAATAAGACAAGAATTTGTCGAATAGGGTGAAAAGAAAGAAATTTAAGCACATACCCGAAGATTTCCAAGTTGCGAGAAGCGTTGTCCGCATTGTGGTTCGTTGCATTTCTAAATTTTAGTCAGACTGGTGAATCTTCCTGTGCCGGTAGATATACTTACAAATGGCTTCAGCCCGGTATGAGCTCTCATGTGAATATCCAAATGAGTCTTTTGAGTAAACAGTTTCCCACAACCCGGCAACGTGCATTGATGTTTCCGTTTATGCTTCGTACTTCCATCCGGGCTATCACTCACGACTCGACCACCAGATTGAGTGTGCGGTTGTGGGGCGGACGTGTTCGCATTCTGCGTACTTTCATAGGAGTTATAACCCGCCATGCCGAGTTGGTAGGACATTTGTGATGCGTTGGACGAATAATGCGGCTGTTGAGACGTAGAGAATTGGTGATGATGAGGCGGTGGTGTAGCTGCCGATGTCACAGACGGAGTAGGTGTAGATGTAGAGCTGCTGCCGTTATGAACAGGTTCATGAGATTGGATAGTCTTCATCAGTATGTCGACTTCTGTCGAGAAATTGATATCCTTCGTCACGCCCGAAGACTCCTTCTCTCTTTTCTGAATGTTGACGATGGTATTCGAAGATGGGGAAACAGGTGTGAGAATATTCACATTGCTGGTAGTAGTCGTAGTAGTGATAGATGTCGTGATAGCGGGAGATGCGCCGGAACGATAGTCGTCCAGAATCCGTGATTGCTGCTGCTGTTGTTGCACGTTCTGTGGTGTCAGTCTAGTAGCTTGAACATGAGGCATTCGCCTCGAAGCCTGATGGACATCCGGGGAAGGTGAATGAATAGGCGTTTGTTCTGCTGACAAGTGTCCTGCGGTTGTGGCTTGTTGGTGTTGCGGATGGTGAAGAGCAAGAGGGCGCGCATGATGAACTTGAGCAGCATGAAGGTGGGTATGAATAGGCTGAGTATGCGCATGGTTGTGAGTCTGAGGAGGCGGTCCTGAAGTTTGATGGTGGTTGAATAGATGTGGTTGATGATACGAGCTGTGATACCCATTCATCATTTGTCCGGGGACCTCGTATGGTGGTGACGGAATGTGAGGAGCATATGTGACTGGAGCAGCATTTTGGTAGTATGGTAAAGTATTCTCAACATGAGAGTCAATGAATCGAGGTGGCTCCAAAACCCTCAGCTCGTTGTTCGGAAACCTATATGACATTGGAACCGTTGCGTCCATCGTGGCTGCAGCCGATGGACGACCAAACGATGTCGAGGTTCGGTTTTGAATCGAAACAGCTGCTATCAACAATGAACAACAGATTGTGGGATGCTCAAAAGAAAACAGCAGTCAAAGGCTGCGTTGATGCAAGTATCTTGGTTATAATACCAGACCGGAGATGGAAAAGTCCGAGTTTCTTTTGCCTTGTGTCTTGTGACGGGGTCGTAACACTCGTAATAAGCCACAGGCAGTCTTCTAACGCTGTAGCTGTAGCTGTAGTTGTAATGACAAGCAGGCTGACCGTCTAGGTTGATACTTTATAAGAACCGACGCGCAACGCCAATCGAAACACCATAAAACGACCAACCAAGCGACGATGTATACTACATGTAAGAAAGAAGAAAAGAAAACAATGAAGAAAAAAGCAAGCGAAGATCAACACGCTAAGGCAATGGGTATGAAGATACAAGGATGATTAAGAAGAAATAAGAGCAGGGACTGCGGTGAACGGCGAACGGACATGAAGAACTAGATATACAGGACCCGTCTGTCTGGACTTCTAGTTCTCAGTCTGACTGTAATTGTATCAAAAGAAGTGGAGACCTCGCAATTGAATTTGGGGGTCACTGGGCAGGGACTCAACAGTTCGTCGTTAGGTACCGGTAAGTCACGATCGTATTAATGAATAGGGTTGACTGCCGTCGTCTGCCTGCATCATCAGCCAATCTTGCGATCTCCCGGTATGTAACTTGGCAGTCAGGCTAGGCGTGAAAGTTTGAAACCTTTTTTTCTTTGCTTTTCTCCAATCCCAAAACTAAGGATAATGATCACCGGCTCCGGGTCCCGAGAAGATGGGAGAGGAAGTGGGCTTGCTCACTTTCCACTCTTTCTTTGCTTTTTCTTTGGTCTTATTTTTTTCGGCATATCCGGTGAAACTGGGCGAGTGAGATCTTTTGCAGCGTTTTTCTCCTTTCTCCTTTTTTGTCATTGGAGCTGAGCCGAAACAGGTAGAGACCAGGCATGACACTAGGCTAGATATAGTATTTTGTGTGTGTACGTAGCGTGTGCACTGTACGTGTACGGAGTCCTGTATAGATTGCTAGTGCAGTAATGCTGGCTGGATGGGGCTGAAGGGCGGACTAACGAGCGGAAAATGCTGTAATGCTGGTTGGAGAGGTCGTATGGGGCCCTTGCTCTCTGACCGACCCGTCCAGTTCCAGCTCCATTTGATCATTGCATGTCATCAAACATCGAAACAGGCCGATCTGAGTAAAATGGGACCCCGGCATAGCTGTAGGAGCCAATCGCGGAAGCTGTGGCAGAGTTCCGCCTGGAGCTGACCAGTCGCTCGGAGACCTGCTAGCTGCTAGCTGTTAGCTAGCCTGCTAGGGTGATTCCTGTATTCATTTTTCGTCTCTATTATTTTCTGGAGTTTTGCATTCAACCGCGTTTTACAAATCTATTGTGTACGGAATACTACTCCGTGGTAGAGGCACTTCCGGAGATCGATTATCCAATCTTGACATGCGAACGTGTCTGTCATGGTCACTTTCGTTCGTTATCTTGAAACTGTCTCCGTACGGCATGCAGCAGTACGGAGTACGTACTCAGAATACGTATTTTCACAGCCGGAAATCTCGTTTGGCGCGCGCAACAGGAAATAGCGTGGGAGTGCGTTCACTCAGACTGACCACTCCAAGCCTGAAACTTGTTGGGCAAGGATGTACATAGGTAGCCTGCCGGGTGTACATAGCACATACGCCTCAGATCGTTACCAGATCTCGTAGATGCCACAGTGAGTGTGAAGACTGAACCCTGCCATATCTGGATCTTGTCGACGTATAAGATGCTTCCTTCGGCCAGTTCCAGCTACGCAGCTGTCACACAGAGTCTCCCACGATCAATGAGAGAGTCGATATGTGCCAAGCTTAGCATCTCGCATTGCAAGCCGCTGCTCTGATTGGATAGCGACTGGTGCATACAGAATATGCACCTGGAGTGACTGACCAGTGACCAGTGATCACTGCGCCAGATTTGTCTGTACGATCGCGCAAGGTATGCGATCGGCGAATCATACAAGTCTGTGGCGTGTTCTAGCACCACGAGTTGCCCTTAGGACAGAGCGGTATCCGCGGCCCATTTTATTTCTGTTTTTTTTTTTTACGTTTATCGCGCCGTCCAGAGTAGTGCATGTAAGCCACTGTATGGCGCACAAGAGTGACAAGACGCCGGACGCCGGACGGAGGGTGTCGCTGCCGATTTCTGATTTGACAGGGGCGTCAAGCTCGGGGTTAGCAACGAAGGGAGGAGTTTTTCGAGCCAAGCTAATGAAACTAGGGCGTCCCAATCACCTTCCTAGCGGCCCCGGAACGGCGCGAATGCAAATCCTGAATAATCCAGCTAGTCCCCACTGAGATAAGTTCATTAAGTCAAGTTAGTCAACCACCATCTTGTAACGTAAGCCATTCAAGGGTGTGCCGTTACTGCAACGCACCCAACCAGAGCCATACCGTTGGTCCCGCCCTGCACCCAGGCCGGGTTGGGGATCCTGGAAGGCTGGGAGCTGAATCCTGCATTGCATTCCTGATACTCTGTAGTGAACGCACAAATTACATAGACTGCGAAGAATCGAATTGAATGTCGACTGGACGTCTGCGTTTTGTCGAGTCAATGTTTCACACCACATTGCCAGTTTAAAATTTGAGCGAAGGTTGCGGCGGATGACCTGTGCGGCACTGACCAGGCCACTGCCCATGGATTTAGTGGCTTTGTGGCAGAGCATCACGAGGCACGGCCGTAGTGATCTTAGATCGAGTCTCAAAGTGTCACTGAAGAGGCTAAGCAGGCCGGGTCGTCATGGTGTCCACTTCCAATGTCCATCAGTCCACTGTTCCACAGGCTGGGGAATTGGACGAAATCCAGCACATGCAGCCCGAACTCGTTCGCTTTCAGACTTTTCAAATGTCTTTGAACATTCCATAGTACATAGTAGTAGACTGTAGACAAATCGTTCTAGGTTGAAGCTAACAATCCGCAGTTTCCGCGGGGTGTTCATATCTTTGATATGTCTTTTCAATCACCGTGCCGCGAAAGGTACGATAGACAAAACTCAAAAAAAAATTCGCCCATCCCGCGGCTACCGATGCAATACAATTGGCTCATCATTTCGTGACTTTCCCAGGTCTCGACCTCCAACCTATCGAACAAAGAGTGCATCTAGCCGGAAACGGTATGGAATGGCCAGAACTCGGCTCGCCTTGTCATTTGACCCCAATTTCCGATCTCAACAGGCACATCCTTCAAGACAAGACTAAGACTCTAAGAGAAAGCCAGAAATGCTGGCTTAGCTACTAGAGTGGGGGCAAAAGAAATTATTTGTCTTGTGGAGAAGCGGGCTGCGCCGTCGCGAGTAGATTGGACGAAGGGCCACGGTGGAGGAGACTCTGACTCGCCGGAGTTGCTGGAGTTCTTGCGAGACTGCTAGCAGAGTGAGCAACTGACAGGGGTGTTCCCACTAAATTGTGCCAGATGGCTTGGCTGTTAGGATTCCGGAGGAGGCACATATCACGGTCACAATTCGGCCCCTGAACGTTTGTCTTTCAGCATAGATACGTATGTCGCAGAAGGTGAACCGTCAATGGTCATACATGATCAAAGTTATACTCCAATGTCAATTGGACAGTTGGAACAATTCAGCCTGCACAGACTCGCAGAGAACACACAGCGTAGAGGCAGAACGGTTTAGTCAAGTGGAGCACCCAACACTTGCAGTCGAGTGATTACGCATTGCCGACAGTAATGATCATCGCTGCAATGCCTGTAGTATTGGAAATGAGGCGCAAATAGACCTGGATGGCTGATGATGACTGATGGAAGAAGTCGAGTGAGAAAGGAAAAAGAAGAGAGTGTGAAGTTGGGTGACGGCCGTGAGTAGAAAGGGCGGGTCAGGTGCCTTCCTTCCTCTACGACAAGTAGAGAGAGGCTCATATCCCAGGTGCCAGGAGTAATGGCCTGTCTATACGTGAATCCTGCTAAGATTATACGATGACATCCAATCGATGTACCATTCCTTGGCGACTTCAGTGCAGAGTGGCGAATGCGAGATAGAAGATCGCCCGCGGCGCAGGAATAACAGATTCTGGATAGATTGATGAGAAGCACGTAACTAGTCCTTAGGCATGACACTCCCACTTCCCCGGTGTCAAATAGTGCTAATCTGCTCCGTAGATATTTTCTTTTGTCGTACATATCTCAAAGATAGTCAGACACAAACGTGCAAATCGAAGGCCAGACTTCGAATTTGGATACCGGAAATGACGGGATATATTACGGAGTTATTGTTGACAGGTCACGATATCCATAACGTCCCGGGTCTGGATACATTCTTCCTAGCAGAGCCTAGGCGAATGATACCTAAGTAGTACGTCCTGGCTAGCCACTTGATTCTGGTGATATAGCCCGTACTATGTACCGATCTGGAAGCTGATTCTCAATAATGCTGTAGCTAATACGAGGTATGTGAGTTCTCCGTATATGGATTTCAGTCACTGTGGAGCCCGGAACGATATGACATATCCCCGACTACTTCAGAGTACACACTGCATCTTGACCAGATGCTTGAGAGTCTACATACGTATGATCCCAATAGTATTCCCAAGATGTATTAACTCGAGTCATGCCCATGCATCCTCCACTGTACTATGTAAGTACGCAGATACGCACTACAGTATGTACATCGTAGTCAGTAGATGTAGCCTCATAATAAGCAACGATTCAGGGTCCAGACTAGTTCTTTAGCATACATACATCCGACGATCCCAAAACTGAGTCGAAAACTCCAAGGTTGTGGTTCGGGAATAAGCAATGTTTGGCTTTGTTGCTTCGATTGGGTTAGAGCTGTTTTTTCCTCTTTGTTTTGATTAGGACTTGCGCTAGTAGGAGGCTAAGGTACGTGGTTATGTCTATGTCTCTGTATTTACTGTCCATAATTTGGTAGAATAGTTAGCTGCTAGTCATGTATACTACATATACGGTCAGTCCTGTCTATCGATCTAAAAATCCAGAGCACTGTGGCTGTAGACCAGATCGTGGAAGAATGTAAATGTGGTAAACTGTGTAGAAATTGATTGAATCAAATCACCTCGCCTTCCTGTTCTGTCCTTCGACACATCAATAACGTATACCCCATCTTCAACTACTAATCCATCCCCAGATTCGATTCGGCGTTCGTTCGATCCATTTGCGCATCCAACACACAAATCCAATCCACACCAAAGCGCAGGCAAACACAAAGACACACACAATCAAGATCAAGAACAAAGGGGGAAACAAAATATAAAAGAAAATATCATATTGCGCCGAACTTTCTGATCAAATGTCTCATCTCGTACATTCCCCTATCCATCCAATCATCGCCCATTGTAATTCGAGTATCTATTACCGTATGTTAGAGATGAAATCTTTTTTTTTTCTCTCCGTCCCCTATTTGTTTCATATAGCTCAATGATACTTCGAGGGCTGGTGGAAGAGCGAGATTTCGACGTATGTACAAAATCTCTCCAGTAGCAATTCTCGTTTTCTTTATCATTGCAGGAATTCCACATACCTCCAAATTCGTGCTCGCATGTCACCACTGCCTGTGGCGAAGAGATTGTTGCTGGGGCTGGGTGCGACGGAGATGACTATTGCTGTTAGCTTATACACATGCATAAATCAGAAGATCTATCTCACCTGAGTTCTTGTGTCCCTGCAACATCATCTGCGCACTTCCTGTGTTGGGATCCCAAAATTGTACTCCGCGGTCTTTGGATCCACTCATAACCCAGTGTCCATCAGGTGTCAAGCAAACACTCAACACAAAGTCCTTCACAAAGTCAGCATGAAAAGAATATATGGTTTCGATGGATATCACTTACCTTGTGACCCTCAAAGGTGCGAACACACTTGCCACCCTTGACGCCGGTTCCAGGGAGCATGCCTCGGGGTGCTGTGAGTTCCCACATCTTGATGGTCTTGTCCAAGCTACCACTGACGAGATCGCGACCGTTGGGAGCAAAGGCAACGGAATAGACGCTATCCTTGTGGCCATCAGGGTTTTCTAGGCGCTCAACGAGGTAACCAGTAGTTGTATCCCAGACACGAACGCTCTTGTCGAGAGAACCAGCTGCCACATAGTGACCATCTGGAGACATAGCAACCGTGGTGACACCGTCTTCAATGCTGAGAGTGTAGACGAGCTTGCCCTCCAAGACGTCCCAAAGGCGCACAGTCTTGTCACCACTGCCAGAGGCAATGTAACGGCCGTTGCCTGCAAAGTCAAGCGAGTAGATGTCTTGTTCGTGACCGGTGAACACATGCTTGATGGAACGGGTTGCGATATCCCAAACCTGTCATGATAGCGTTAGCATTTGTGCAAGAATGACGCGGGAAGTCAAAAACCTTACCCTGATTTGCTTATCCTCAGCACCAGTAGCAAGGTATTTGCCGTCTGGGCTGAAGCAAACGCTACGAATGTAGAGATCACCATCCTTGTCGACGGACTCGTCTTGGAGAGTGGCTACATTCTGTCCAGTAGCAACATCGAAGATCTGAGCCGATCTGTTGCAACCAGTGGCAACGTACTTGCCGTCTCGGCTGAATCGCACACAGCAAACAACACTGTCGTGAACCAAGTGGTGAACGAGCTCAACGTCCAACACACGCTGCACTTCAGGGTTGAAAACAGCGTACCAATCGGGACCTTCGCGCTTCTGGGTAGCAGGGAGATCATCTGGATTCCAATTGGCCAGGGTGTTTCCTGGGCGCTCACGGACAAGTTGTCCTGTAGGTGTTGGGCGAGGGATCTGAGGAGAAGCGCCAGGGGCGGGGTAGTTGAGCTGATGAGTCTGTTGGGGAGTGGCAGGTCCAGGTGGAGCTCGGCCACGGCCTTTGCCGGGGCCTGGAGACGCAGTGGGTGGAGGAGGAGGTCCATATCCTAAGAACGAGACAAAGTCAGTCTGGCTAGGCATACCATCATTCGAGGGAAAACGCACCATTGACACCAGCGCCGGGCTGGTATCCTCCATAAGAGCTCTGCGGAGGCTGAGGAGGTCCCTGTTGCGCAGCTGGAGCAGGCTGTTGAAGACCATGCTGAGGTGGCTGCTGGTCTTGAGGAGGTGGAGGTGCCAGACCGGGACCACTGCCTCCTTGGTTGGCCATTATACCTCCAAAAAGGTTATTTGTACCATGTCCTAGCGCTGGAGGAGCTTGCGATGGTCCTGCGTGGGTCGGGCCGCTGACATGCGATGGGACAGTCTGGACACCGCGCGATTCGAGCTCGTGGCGCAAGACTCGAATTTCATTTTCGTATCTGATGGAAAGCAGAGATTAATACATAATTGTATCATAAAGCAATGGTCGTAGACGTACTCGGCCTTGATCTTGATTTGGGCTTGTTCGAGCTGGTAGACCTTTTGCCTGATCATTTCCATCTCCTGAATCTGACCGGTCACTGCAGTCGTTGTTAGTCAGGGCCCTCTAAGCATATTCAAGACCTGCAGAATCGCGACAATAGTTCAAGCGAAAGGAAAGGTACTAACATTGGTGTTCAAACTCGCCAGTACTCCGAGACTGGCTCTCGAATTCTTGGCGCAACTGCTCCAACAACTCGTTCAAGCGGTTGTTTGGTGCAGGCACCATGCCGCGGTGTGCGTTATACATTGTGATCGATTTCGAGAAAAAGCGATTAGGAGACTCGATAAAAAGGTTGGTGATGACAACAACGGAACGAGCCCCTCAGCTTGCGAAAGACAGCTAGCTGTTGGAGATGTCAGCGCGAACAGTCAATTGAAGCAATCCAAAACGCCAGCAAAAGAGTGCACAACACTTGTCGCGTGGCGTATAACTGACTATGGAAGGAGAGAAAAGGGTTAGATGGGAGGTTGAGGCTTACCTTCAGGTGTGCTAGGGTTGACTCGGCGCTGTTGAGGATGATCAAAGGTCAGGCAGGTCGGGCGCGGAGAAGATGGCAGGAACGGCCGTGGTGGCCAGGGCGGCTAGGCGCTGGGCGAAATTGGCTGGGCGGCTGTTTCCTTCCTTTGGCGCGGATGGGCGGCTGATAGGCGACTGTGCCGTGCAGTCAAGAGCCACTCGCAATCGACGAATAAGAGGGGATACAATCCTTTGACGGACAGTTCGGAGATGGTTGCGATTGCGGCGGGGTTTACGAGAGCGAGGTTGTAATGTTATTGATGACAATTGCCACAAGAGCGACAATGGCAAAAGCTGGCTGGGGAGGAGAGGAAAAGAAGTCAGGATTGTTCTGAAGTCCGGATGTGACGAGACGAGAGAAAGAAAGGGTAAGGACGCCCGCCCCACAGCCCGATTCTTATTTCGCTGCTTACGTACGTGCGGCGTTGCAGCCTCAGGCTGTCAGTGGGGCACCCACCGTTTTGGGTTAGTCTGGTTGGCATGGAATCGTGATGGTGCAACAAACCACTGTATATACTGGTCGCTATATTAAAGATATAGAATACATAGAATACAACACCAAACACAGTTGCTTCACGAGAGATTCTTGACGAGCGCAGGAATTCCCGAGTTTGAGCTGCGCATAATCATGTCCTATATTTATCAGTCATCAGCCGCTTGATCAGAGACGAGAACAAAGACCTCGAAGACTCTTGACTTACCGTCATCCAGGTTGGCACCCAGCTTGCCACAAAACCCATCGCAGCGGCGTTTGGTCCTCTGTATACAATCCCGCTCTTCCCCTTGCCCACTATATCCTCATACACAACCCGAGCAAATTCATCCGCCGGCCCACCCACTGGCTTAGCAGTGCCCGTTACCCAACCATTGATACTATCCCTGATACTTTCATATAGAGAGCCCGGTGGTAGGCTGAATTCGTTAACGTTGGCGTCGAAGTTTGTTGCGACGGTGCCCGCCATCACAGCCACGACACTGACTCCAAAGGGTGAAATCTCGTGCCGCAGAGTTTCGGATATATTGGCCATTGCAATCTTGGCTGAACAATACGCAGCATGCCATGGTAGAGGCACGACGGCGCCGCAGGAGATGATGTTGACGATGCGGCCGCGACTGGCGATCAGCAGATCCTTGAAGGCCTGTATCATGCGGACACTACCCCAGAGATTGGTATCGTATAGTTTCTGAGCTCGCTCGAGATCCATATCGAGAATGGGAGTGATATAACCCAGACCAGCATTGTTGACCAGTACATCAAGTCCACGACCACTTTCACTGACGGCCTTGGCAGCTGCCATCACGGAGGGCAATGACGTGACATCGAGAGATAGGACCGTGACATTGGACAGCGTGGTGAGTTCTTCTGATAATTTTGATGTATTCCGCGCAGTTGCAAAGACATGATGTCCTTTTCTAGCCAGGAGGAGCGCAATAGCTGCACCGATGCCGCCTGCTGAACAACCTGTCACTAGAATCGACTTGAGAGACATTGTTGAAATAGCAAGAACAGGATGTATGATTATTATAATATACGAGATTATTTACAAAGCAAGAAGAGGAAGGGGGGGGGGGGGGGGGGGGG
>LHCL01000101.1:50494-88067 GCA_001305275.1 Talaromyces verruculosus
GCCACCTCTATATACATAGTAAGCCAATTCTTGTACCAAATACTAGGTAGGGTGAGTTTAGTTACTTAGGTAGTACCGTAGAAATGTTTGGTGGCATAGCCCCATACCGTCCGGAATGCGGAAAGAGATAGCGAGTCTTACTGGATAAAAAGGCATCCTCCAACCTGGCCTAGCTAGATTAAACACGCACGACTGCTGGCCTAATTATTGGCTGGTTCGTATGCAAACTCGACGCTGAGAGTCGGTTGGTTGGTTGGCTGGTTGGTAAATCTATTTACGGAGTAACGTCCTTATTATTTGGGTCCATGCAGACTTCCACAGGTTAAGTGCATGAATGACCACATGATATTAATATCGGATGATTTCTGTCGGTAGCGAGTCAGACAGAACAAAAGAGGCCCGGATGGCCCGAGTCAGTCGGGCTGCCGCGTGTTCTATGGCAGACTGCGCCACAGAGGCAAGCCACACCGGGTGATGGTCGGATTCCGAAGTTCCGCTCTGGTGTGACTGCCCAGCCACACGCTAATTGGCCAGATCCCCTCGCGGATGATAGTTGTCCCGGCACCATCCAGGGCGAGTGCTCCACCACTAATAAAATAAAATGAATCCTCCCCTTCTTGCTCTCCAACTGTACATACGGACTAACAGGAGACAACTACACTCTGCACATCCTTAGCGATATTGCGCTTGGCACTATCACTCAGCGACCTCTCAGTTCAAGACGCAGCGCGCAATCGGCCGCTTGACTCCGCCATGGATGTCGTTCTCGAAGTCTTCGACCTCCTGATAGGGGATCGCTTATATGCAGCTACCCTTCCGGCAACCCTCACAACGTCGCTGTCGCCAGCTCTTTCGAACTTTATTGAAGATGCGAACAACACTCTAGCGCTCTTTGGCGATGCTTCGGCATACAAATACCAACCGGCTACGACATATCTATACGTCGAGCCGTCCAAGTATGCCTACTTGAGTGCGTGGCCGCGCGACAATATATATAGACAGGCTTTCAGTTTGTTCTTGATCACATGGTATGTTGAATATTACTGGCGAACATTGTAGGCATGGTGACTGATTCATTGCAGGCTTTTCGGACTCGTTTTATATTTCGTCTTTTCCTCGTTATCATACCTCTTCGTCTTTGACAAAGCCACCTTCAAACATCCCAAATATCTCCGCAACCAGATCCGCATGGAAATCGCCCAGACCATGGAAGCCATGCCCATCATGTCCATTCTCACAACACCATTCTTCTTGGCCGAAGTCCGCGGATACGGCAAAATGTACGATACCTTCGCCGAGGAGCCCTTCGCCTATTACAGTGTCCTGCAGTTCCCGCTTTTCCTGTTCTTCACCGATTTCTGTATCTACTGGATTCACCGCGGTCTGCACCACCCACTGATCTACAAGAGATTACACAAGCCGCACCACAAATGGATCATGCCGACTCCCTATGCGTCCCACGCTTTCCACCCCGTTGATGGCTGGTCGCAAAGTGTCCCCTACCACGTTTTCCCATTCATCTTCCCTCTCCAGAAGTGGGCCTACGTTGTTCTCTTCGTGTTCATCAATTTCTGGACCATCATGATCCACGACGGTGAATACGTCGCCAACAGCCCCGTCATCAACGGCGCAGCATGCCACACCATGCACCACCTCTACTTCAACTACAACTACGGCCAATACTTTACGCTATGGGACCGCGTGGGAGGAAGTTATCGCAAGCCCAACGCAGAGCTCTTCCAGCGCGAGACCAAGATGGGCAAAAAGGAGTGGGAGAAGCAGGCAAAGGAGATGGAGAATATCTTGCAGACTGTCGAGGGCGATGATGATCGTCACTATTTGGGTGAGGAGGAGACGAAGAAGACTACTTGAATCTTCGCGGTCCAGTTTTCCACCTTCGACATCGCAATTCTTTCGCCTGTCACTTCATTTATTGATTGATTGATAGGCAGGGCAATCGAGTTTCGCCCTTATATATAATTGTTCGCTTTCAGCTCCCTGGATATCATGGTCCACGACCTCATGCCGGCACCGTTCTTGTTTCTGCCAATTCAACCATTTGTATTTTTATTATTCTTTGTAATATATTTTTACTTCTCTCCTTTTTAATCTTCTGCTTTTCTTGCATCAATCATGTTTATTGCATTGCATATCTAATACTTAACATTGCAGGTTTGTATCTGCTCAAAACAACTAATGAATGAACATTGAACCATCTAAGCATGTTTGACCTTACAGTAGAAGATTTAAAGGAATATGCGCAATTGTATTGATTCATAGCTGCCCAAATCTGTAAAATTGCCCCCTCCGAAATCCCAGATATGATATGAAACGCTCGTTCTACGTCGCTGCAACCCCTTGAGAATCCTGCCTTGTAAAATAACTAGATACATAATGAAGAAGAAGAAGAAGAAAACGGTCATAAGGGACTCCATAGCGCTCTTACGCCTCTCCACATGCAAAAGAAGATGATATCACGTAGAAATGTCCATGCAAAAAGAAAATGATAAGAAAAAAAATGTGTCAGGGGTATTGGTTATTCTGTTACAGATCGATGTAGATGTTCGATTGTCGCCCTGGTGAAAGAGAAAGTGACTCTTGACCAGTCGAGGACCTCAAATCTTCGACATGACCGTAGCCATTGGTAAATGATGGCTGAGAAGCGCGATGAGGTCCAAAGTCACTGGCAAGCGCCTGGCGTTTTGGAGGTCGGACGGGTAGATCGTCGTCGTCGTCATCGTCACTCAGAGTCAAATCAACAACCGCTGGCGCTGGCCGCTTCTGGCTGGATCGCGGTATGCTAGGCGTCGCCCCCTTTGAGCCGTTCTGTGTAGCGGTGACTGGTGTCGCGAGTAGAGTAGCCCGAGGTTCTGAGGAGGTCGCTTCTCGTTTCAGTTTCGGTGTAAATAGATCTGTGATTTCGACAAAGTCGGAATCGGAATCGGGGCTTGCTTGGCCGCGTTTTTCGGGCTCTTCCTTTTTATCGGTGTGCCAGACGCCGTTGGGTTCGATTGTTACTTGCTCTAGATCTGTGGATGTAGAATGTAAGATGTCCTCCACGTATCTATACATTCACTTAGTTCCAATTCCTGCTTGATGACGGTGCACTGCCACTTACTGATCAATCTGTAAAGACTCGAAACTCGTCGACTTGTTACACACCGGGCAAGTCCAGGTGGGCGCTTGCTCTTGCAATTGAAGAAAAGACGATGCATCGAAGCATTGGTTGTGTGTGCAACTGATTGAACGGCAAGGGATTTCGATGCGTAGAGTAGATAGAGGACATTTCAGCGACATGACCGTAGAGGTGGCGACAATGTCTGCATCATGCGCTCGACTCCGCACTGAAACATGTTAAATTAATTGCTCATAAAAAGAAACTGGGTATACGTACTTTCGCGTAGCACTTGATCTCTTGTAATCCTATTCCTTGCCTTTAGTGCTGCTACTAATTCTTCAACAGGGTGTCGTTTCACGAGATTGACGACGACATAGAATTTCTATCATTTGTAAGCGAGATCCCACGCAGACGAGACAGGAAAACGTACTTTTTGAGTCAGGGCGAAGGTCATGGCGACCAAATTCGTATACCCCGCCCTCTTTCGAATGTAGCTCGTAATATCCGCAGGCCTCGTCGAGCCTGGCCGATTTTTGAGACCTCGCAGATTTGCCTTGACCTCATCTAGATTGGCCTTCAACTCGACTTGATACGGGAAGGCGATGTCAGATTTGGAAAATTGATTGAGGCCAGAATCAGCCGCGCAAAAAACCATGACGCGCAAGTTGGGGTCTTCTTGGAGCCTTTGCGCCGTGGTGGACGAGAGGGTGAATTTGAGCTCGACGGTGTCTCTGGTTTGTTCTCGAACTGAGAAAAGACATTGTCAGCAACGCATGTATTCGACTTTGCGCCACGATCAACGAACCTTTGCATTCCACCGTTGAAGACAGTGGTTCAAGAATCTTGTAAAATGGACTTTCTTTGAACATGAGGCGACCACTCGCGAATGGTTGTGAAGGTATTTTCGAGCTGTAGACGTCTTTGGATGTCGTGGGTCTCGAGGGGACGTACGATTGCTGAGCAGGGTATGTTGTCGTATCTGTAGTGGTAGAACTAGGGAACTGGTTCTGAATTCCAGCTATGGTGTAGAGTTTTCTTGCGATTCGTTCATAATCGTCAATAGAGCCGCGTTGATACATCCTCTCAAGGTCTGTTGGAAAGAACAAAAAAGGTAATTAGCATATCATATCTCAGGAAAGGAACGACATGCGATAAGAGAGAAAGAGATAGTCCTTACACTCAATGAGGCGCAACTGAAGGGAAATTTTAACCCCAGAAACAGCAAGCCCCTCACTCCTCAAAGCTTCCTTCATTTGCACGTTTGTCATGGTCTTGATTACCATGACCACGTTGGACATGTCGACTGAGGACGTCATCTTGGAAAGATTTCAAGAGCTTCGGCTGGGTGCTATCGGGTTTGGTTGCGAGGATGTAATAGCCTGTGAACGACGGCCTTCTTGTCTTGACTTAAGCTGTCAGACATTTCATTATTTCGCAGGAAATGGAGGCAGCCTGTCAGAAGACTCGGCCCAGAGGGTGATTTGTCGAGCTTGAGTTCAGAATGGAAAACGAAGTTGAGTTCACCCAATGTATGGCGAGTCGACCCGTCCCGGCTGCCAATAGCGGGAGCCTCCTGGTTCGCCGCCTGCCTTACGTAACTAGTATGGCTGGTACAGATTACACTGTGCCCAGAAGATAAGCTGGTGGGAACGTCCGTGTCAAAGATTTGAATCATATACGTATAGATATCTATTCAATTGGACTTGTGAAAATAACTAAACTTCTTATATGAATCGTGTTTTGCGACGTAAAATGACAATACATTATCACGTAGATTTCAGCAATACAATACATAGTCTAACCATATCCGGTTAGCTCTACTGATAACCCGCGGAAATTTATTTTTTCTGGAAACCTATCGTACAGTCTCACACACCATACACTCGATTCTTTTCAGTCACAAAACACCTTGACTCCTGATACCCTCTGGTCTTCGAAATCACTCGGTGCAGACAAGTATACAAAAAATGGCGAAAAGTATCCGCTCAAGTACCAAGAAGAGGAACCACGCCAAACTGCGAAGCACAGTGTTTGGGCCTGTCGTCGATGCACGAACAGAGAGACTCTCGGCCAAATTACAAGAGCTCGCTGCACAACCCTTGAAGATTGAGACTAGCAAAGACAATACCGAGGAGAACACCAAGACTGAAGCAGAAGCGGAGGATGAGAGTGACAGTAAGCGAATCAATCCCACTTCTAGGACCTTTCTCGAGGACTATATCGGCTATGGATTGAAGCTAACCTTGAATTAAAGAAATGGCCATTGACGAGTCAGCCACTACACAATCCAGCTCTACGAAACAACGATCGAACCGTGTCAGGAAACAGCCCAAGAGGAAGCCCCGCAATACAATGGTCTTCCCTAAACCCCACCAGGGCAAACAACGAAAGAGTCAAAAGAAGAATTAGGATGGGTGATCATCAGTGAAATCCAAGGATAATTATCATGCAAACGTCAATGAAGTTTGGGGTCCTAGTGGCACGGTGTTCGGCGTTATCGCATCTCGATCTACCGAGTCAATGCGCAAACGAGAGTCGCTTCGCAGTTCGCGAGAAACCCGGAGGAACTTGAGTCGAAATCAATCCTCACACAGCCGCCTCCAGCAGAGTCCTTCGACGAAGCTTTCCTTTTTCACAGGAAACATATCAGTGAGCTCCGTCGGCGCTTGATATTTGGTGAAATTCGGCACGGGAATTAATGTCGAACTTCAATGTGATCATAGCTTCTATATCATATCATTCTTTCCAATGAAGCATAGTGTTCATCTATCAAAATGTATTTCAAACTGCTCTTGATCGTATTCGTCTATGTGTTGTAGTGGCAGAAAGCGGTGAGCATAAATCCGGAAACGCCGCGGCTGGCCGATGGCAGAATCGGAAGTATGTAAATAGATCCAAGGAGACCATCCTTCCATTGTGCAAGCAGGTAGCAATAACCTTGCCCACCACAAAAGGTGAACATTCTCTTATCAATGTTTCCCAGAGTCGTTCATTCATAATTTAATTTTTTTTTCTTTCCTTCTCTTGGGTTGCTCGCACCCGCTCATTCGGCGCCCCAATGGCCGGAGCCCTCTCGAAATGGACACTTTTCCTCGCCAATGCATTGATCCCGGTCTCAGTGCTGTTATTCTGTTCCGGATATTTCCCATATAAACCAATTCTGCCAGGGGCAGCTGAGCCTCCAGTATGGGGCAAAGCACCGCCGGTCTTTGACAGGGTCATAATTATGGTGGTTGATGCCTTGCGCAGGTAGCTAACTATATCAAGAATTACGAATACGGAAATATGCTTATTGGTTGATAGTGACTTTGTGTATTCAAATAAGTCTGGCTTTGTATTCACCCAAAAGTCAGTAATCTACCCTTCGGTTCTAATCCATCCATTGTGTATATGGCTTGAGGCTGATTTCCGTAGTTTAATCCGTACTGGTGCTGCATGGCCTTTTACGGCACATGCAAGTTCACCAACGGTCACAATGCCTCGAATAAAGGCAATAACGACCGGATCAGTCCCATCATTCTCAGATGTTGTGCTCAACATCGCGGAGTCTGAGAGTATGTCAACGCTTATTCATCAAGATACTCTAATCACTCAGCTCAAGAACGTTCTTCCTGGGAAGATGCTCATGTATGGAGATGATACGTGGTTGAACTTGTTTCCAGATACGTTTGACCGATTTGAGGGGACGAGTAGCTTTTTTGTTTCGGTTTGTTCTGCATGTCTGATAGCATTGGGCCGTTGACTGATTTGTAGCATAGGATTTTACCGAAGTGGATAATAATGTTACGAGGCATGTCTCGCCGGAGCTCGCACAGGATGACTGGTCTGTCATGGTACTTCATTATCTTGGGTTAGATCACATTGGCCACAAAGCCGGGCCCAAGAGGTAAGCTAGACTGCTTCTCATGCAAGCCATTCCAGAACTAACTTCCAAAGCTCTCACATGATCCCCAAGCAAAAAGAGATGGATGGTATTGTTGAAACTATTTACAATGCAATGCTCTCTGAAGCTCATCTAGATTCGACCCTCCTGGTTCTGCTGGGAGATCACGGGATGAACGAAGCAGGGAACCATGGAGGCTCATCTGCAGGAGAAACATCGCCGGCATTGACGTTCATATCTCCAAAATTACAAATCTATGCAGAAAACACTGTGGTCAAAGACCGAGGCAGCCCTATTGAAGCCGAAGAATTTGAGTATTACCGTACAGTGGAGCAATCAGATATCACGCCAACACTAGCGGGACTACTTGGGGTGCCTATACCATTGAACTCTCTCGGAGTCTTTATCCCGGAGTTTCTTGGCTTATGGGATAGCGGTAAGTGAATGGTGGCTATTATACACTGAACTATGTGTGCTAATTGATATTAAACCATCCAGAAGTGGACAGGTTGACCATGCTCCTAGAAAACACCGTGCAGATTCAAAACGTGATTAGAATGGCATACCCCAAATTCAGCGCCAATGGCGACAAGATTAACGCGGTATCAAGCGCAAACGGTGCTGAGTTAGGATCCTCTGCTCTCGAAAGATTAGAATACGAGTTCATAGCAGCCGGATTGTCCATGTCGCCGGATGAAAAATCTACAAGGTCGCATTACAAGTTCTTGCATTCAGCACAGAGTTTGATGAGTGGTGCCGCCAGCAGCTATAAGCTTTCGATGCTGTATTCTGGCACTTTGGCGGCGGCTTTTGCATGTCTTGTCTCTGCGACCGTTGCATACTACACTTTACCGACATGCCGACGCTCTTCGACAACGTTCTTGTTCATCACTTCGATGCTACATGGCGCCATGATGTTTGCTAGTAGCTTTGTGGAGGAAGAGCAGCAGTTTTGGTACTGGATTACCACCGCTTGGGCTGTTTATATACACTTGAAATCGTAAGAGCATTTTCGAGCTTTGTAGGATCTTAGACTCGAACTGACTGCAAATCTAGAACGTCGAAATCCGGGGACTCTATACTATCAATCAGAAGTATCATTTATTCGGTATCCTTTGCGGCAGCCGGTCGCTTTATACGCCGATGGAACCAGACTGGCCAGAAGTTCGCAGGCGAACCCGACATTGTTCACTATTTAACTTCTTCTCAGCCCAAACTGCTGTGGGCACTGGTTCTGCTTACGTACATGGTGAATTGCCAATCTATGATTCGATCAGCGCCCTTCAGAGGTGTGCTTGGCAAATCATTGTGGACGGTACTATCTATCGCGGTGTCATTCGCGGCCATTATCTTCAAGGTATCGTTTACAGCGGCTGATGCTCCAGAATTATTGGCTCCTATGATGCTTAGGGTTACAGAGTGGGGATTTCAGACCTCACTTGTCTTTCAAGCTCGAATTGTATTCATTGGTATTGCTCTACTTGTGGGGATTTTCGAGTTTTCCGGTTTTACATCACGGGGTGTCCAGAATGGTAGGCAATCAATATTCCTCTCACAGCTCAAAAGACTCTACCTAACACACATATTCGGCATAGCAGGACGAAAACGACTTCTTCATGAGGCCACCACTCTATTCCTCATTACACAGTCACGCGCAACGAATATACCTCTCTTCCTGCTATTCAAAGTCCAAGCTTCGATCGTCGAGCTACTCGGCCTGAACAGTATAGAGACAACACTGAACCTAATTCTCATGCAACACGTCGCTTTTTTCGCCTTTGGCGGATCCAACGCACTATCCTCCGTCGATCTCTCAACAGCCTACAACGGCGTCAGCGATTACAACGTCTCTGTCGTCGGGTTGTTGACATTTGTCAGCAACTGGGCAGGACCGATATGGTGGACGTCAGAAACAGCCATCAACCAGCCTCGTATGACTCGGACAGAGGCAACGAATAGAATCGCGCTGCTGTCGTTCGGTACGACAATGGAGTTGTTGGCTGTCATGGCGGCCTGCACAATGCTCAGGACACATTTGTTCGTATGGACGGTCTTTTCGCCCAAATTCTTGTATAGTATCGCATGGGCGTTGGCGAATCATCTTGGTATGAATTTGTTGGCGACGTATGGTCTGTCTTTGTGATTTGAGCCAAGGTCGATGTTTTGTTGTATATTAATTTCCTCCTTCTCATCTCAGTGCACCGAAAATGTCATCGATAGCATTGCCAGATTTCTTTTTCTTGGATTTAGACTTTTTGACTTTGGTCGTGTCCTTTGCTGGAGGCGGTGCTCCCACATCTTCAGCACTGCTAGAGGGTTTCGAAGATTTCTTCTCGCTGATAGTTGGCGAAGATAGTACTTCTTTTTCTTCTAAAGGCTCAACAGCGCGACGAATAGGAACACCCAAATCGCTATCCATGTCATCAACATGTGTCTTTGCTGTCAAAGATAATGCTTTCTTCTGTTTGACAGAAATATCTCGTCGTGGACGTGATGGTAAAGGCATGATAACCCTCCTCGTCTGTGCGAGCGCCGCCAAAAGGACTGTCCCAAGCGTAGAAAATTGTCCATCGGCGACCACAGTTGAAAAAGCGCTTATACATTACACATTAGCCACGATTGCCACCATTGAAATAGAAAAGGTAAACATACACATAAGCCTTCGGAATCACACGGGTATGCAAATAGCTTGAAATATTCATGCATCGCTTCTCATTCCCAACAGCGTCTATCAATCTGACAAGACACCGACGAAGAATCGATAACCATTTCCACCACGCGGTCCCACCGTGCTGGTTTTTGTTGCGGTGGTATATGAGGTGTACAGTGGAGAATACTGCTTGGAGGCGAGATTTGTCCATACTGGGGGGTGGTTTGTGGGACGAGTTAGATTCTACTATTTTGGACGGGCGGACGTTGATATAAGCTTTTCTTGTATTCCTGAATCCTGAGGCAGCCAGGCACCGTCCCCACTTCTTCCTTTCTTTTTCTACTCTGTACGCAACCACCCTGATTATTTGACAAAGATGTCACTCGTAAATGGTCATATTTTGCACCGTCGAGCATTTATTTCTTGGCGATTATCGATTTCTCTAGAATGACGGCAATCCTGCCAATCTAATGGTTGCCAGGTCAGTCTTTTCGAACTCTTCCTTCCGCGACATCAGCTCCTCAACATCCCAGTTTGCGCAAACGAATTTGCCATGCAAAAAATCGGCCTCGGGACTTGCAAGCCACACTGAGAAGTGTCCAGGAAGATCAACTAACGCCGTTAGTTGCAATTCATTGCCAATAGATGAATTCATATGCTTACCATGATCTGCGCCTTTCAAACCGATATTTTTGGTCATCTCCGTCTCAGTTTGTCCGGGTTGTATGCTCACGACACGATATTTAGGATTTTCTGTGGCGAAGTACTCCCAGATCTTCGTCGCAGCAAGCTTACTTGCCGAGTAGGAAGCTCCACCCGGCATTGGAGGCATTCTCGCAGCAATGGATGAAACATCGATAACCACTGCATGATCCTTGCGCGCTGTGCGAGCAAAAGCTCGCGCTGTATATATGCTGCCTCTCATGTTTGTTTTGAACACCGCCCAGGCACCGTCGCTATCCAGTTCGGTCACTGACTCGGTTGATATGTAACCAGCATTGTCCACGAAGACGTCAATAGGTCCGAACTCCTTGGCGACAAGGTCAAACGCAGCATCAACTTGGTCTTTCCTGGAGACATCAGCAGCGCAAGTCAGGACTTTGAGATCCTTGAAAGAGTTCTCGAGTTCCTTGGCTGTTGAGGATAGGACGTCTTGACGACGACCGAGAATGGCGATTTGGGTTGATCCGGCGACGGCGAACGCGCGAGCGATGCCTGCTCCGATTCCACCTCCCTTTTTGGCCAGGTTAGAGATCAATTTGCCAGTGTTCGAACATAGTACAAGCAGTGGGCAGACTTGGATTTTATGAATTATGTGAGACTTGGGCTGCCACTTACGCCACCAGTAACGACTACAGTTTTACCTGCAGCTGACAATGAAGGTTTAAGTGGTGAAATAGCTGGACAAGCTGCAGTATGCCAGATCTTGGTCAGTGATGGAAATGGAGGCATTTTGAGGATTGAATCTTAAATGTATTGACGGGAGGCTTGCAATCTTGTTTTTGTATGCCACGATTCTTGATTGCAAGGGATACTTGACCATATTTATACTACAAAAAAAGCAGAGCACGCTACTCTATACAATCGATTTCTAGTAAATGCATGTGGTTTGTAACTATACAAGTTCTGAAATTTACTAGTTAAATCCACAAATACCGACCATCCGACCCTCCGGAGGCCTTCAGCCGCAGTTCTCCATGCATAAGAATGGAGGGAGAGAATGCCAAAGTATCATTTTTTTTTTAGGATTTCACTACGTAGTACGAATTTCGGATTTAGATAATTCTTGCTATGAGGATCCTTTTCAGATGGATAGAAGTTGCCAGTCGGAGAGGTTAGGGCTACCAACCTTTCCCAAGCGGCATGAGCTAAGGACGTATACGTTTTGCCTGTTATTCCCCAATTAACAGCCCTTCTAGCTCCAGTACATTACTCGAGACAATACTCTATGAAGCAGCTATACCGTCAAAAAAAATCACAATATATTGCGCTTCCTCGGCACTCGTCTATATTGCGGGGTCCTTACCATAACGTACAAGCGAATTCCGAGAGATCCCAGTCTTACCACCTCCGATTATCTTTAATCTTCACACTTTCACACAATCCATAAACAGACATGACGTTCTCAACAGAAGTTTCATCATGGTGTTCTCCGAAAGCCGTTGAGCTCTCCGCAGCTCCTCAGATCGGAAGTAAAGCGCCGTCTTGTCCAGAGTTGCCTTTGCCCGCAGCCAACGGCAAGCCAACTATCGTAACATTCCTGCGCCATTGCGGATGTCCTGGTTCGTAAACTCTTCTAGCCTGTGAATTTAGGTTCAATAGCATAATGTTGAGACTTTGATAGTGGCCGAAGCAACATTCCTAGACATACGAAAAGCTTCCAGCCAACAACCAGACATCAATTTCATCGCTGTATCGCACAGCGATGAGCCATCAACGACTAAATGGGTAACTGCTGTCCGTGGCATGGGAGAACCACGCTCGTCAAACACAGTGACTGTGCTTGTCGACCCTGAACGCAAAATCTACGCTCAATGGGGTCTAGGCACGACATCCTGGAGTCATGTACTGAGTCTGAAAGCATTGATGAATATCATCAAGTTGGGAAGCGAGAAGGGAATATGGAATAGACCTACTGAGAGTGGGACTCGGTGGCAGTCTGGTGGATTCTGGGCGGTTGATGCGAGCGGTGTTGTGCGTTGGGGACGGGCTGCGAGGAGAGCGGATGATTATATTGATGTTGATGAAGCTATAAAGGCTGTAGGGACGTAGCGAGAGGATTTTACAGTCGCTCCTTGATCTCTAGAGTTGTTCTACGTCGAGGAAATACTCCATGATTGGAATTCTGTTTCATTGTAGCAAGCTTCTTATGCTCGATCTGGGATAATAGTATTTGTCGTAAAGTCGTAACTCATACATAGCCTTCAGATGAAAACATTCATGAACATTCACCTTTCAACTCCGATCCTTTTTTTTCCTTCATTTTCCATTTTCCTTCAACATTCTGTGCCACGCAAATAACAGTAACATTTTCGAAATAGAAAGACTTCGCACTCAGATTCCCACTCAGATTAAAGAAAGATAACCCTGTTCAGCCAGGACGACTTGGCCGATTGACTCAAATACCGCGGCGAAGAGCAAGGGGGGAAGTCAAAGGAGACATTCCAGAAAGAGCCTGACGGTGAGGAGGGCTAGCGCGGTGACAAAGAGGTGTAGGCAACTCGCCACGAAGAGTGTGTCCACGGCGACCTTCGCGGCTCATACGGGGAGCGAAGAGACCTAAACCCAGACGGAGAAATGTTCGTTAGTGACTTTGCCAAGAGAGATAAGTAGAGGACTGTTTCAACGTACCGACTTGTTCCGCATTCTCGACGCTACGACGCATCTTAGACATGTTGTTGGGACCAGGGAAGGGTTCCTCAGTTCCAGCGAGAGGGCCGGTGCCGGTGTAGAACAACTATGATCGTGATCAGTAAACGACTTCAGCATGCATGGAAGAACGATGGTATCACACCTTTGGGCGGAAAGAAGGATCCTCGAGCATGACAGAGCTGTTGCGGAACTTCTGGATCAAGCAGTCACGTCCCTGGATAGCTGTGGCAAGTGAGTTAGAATGGAGTAATGACTTAGACAGAAGATAGTCACTTACTGGCATAGGAGACCTCGGCAACCTTGTCGCTGTTGAAGCAGTTCCAGGTATGACCGGCACGAGCTTCGACGAACTGTGAGACATTAGTAACTTGCTGCTGATGCATGGATGATTGAGTTGATGGCTCACGTCAATGATGTCAAGAGGCTGTATCGTAGTCAGCATAAGCACTTGCAAGATGAGAAAGAGTGAAAACTTACATCTTCGAAGTTGATGAAGGCATAACCGACACTGTTGAATTCTTGGTCAGATGGCGAATCTCCACGACGAAGTGATTGTACTAACTTGCAGTTGTTGGCAAAGTCGATCCTCAAGTACATGAAGTCATACTTGCCGAAGCTGGTCTCATCGACGATAGCCTTGAGAAGAGACTGGTCAAGTCAGCAATGGAAAGACAGATTTAGTTCATTCAGGATTCTTCACTTACCAAGTCCACCTTGTTGGGAATGTTGCGAAGCATGATCTGGAGAAAAGTGGTTAGTCAAGAGCAAAAGAGAACCGGAGGTAGGAGTCATACAGTAGTGCGGACGTCAAGACCCTTGCGGATGCGGCTCACATCGACGACATTCTGGGGATGCTTGGGACGCTGATCGGAAAGGCGGCCGTTAGAGTGTTGAGGCATAGAATCAAGACCGGACATCTTCTGAACAGGTGAAAGAATGCCCATGATGTCAGAGATGTCATCCGCAGGCACGATAGAACGACCAGTTGGGCTCAAGACGTAGCTGTGATCACGAGAACATCCACCGATCTGGTAAGGAGAAGCCTTGTTGGGTGAGACGTTGTCACGAGTGTTCATGAACTGTTGGAGCAAGCTACCAGAGGTAGACTCGACGTCAGGACGAATGTGCTTGGCTTCAAGTTCAAGGTTCTGTAGAAACAGAGGAAAGAGAGTTAGTCCGGCGCCGAGAGAGACAAAAGACAAGAGGAGATGGATATTTTGACTGACCTCGATGATTGCACCGTCCAAAGCAGCCACCGCATTCGCAGCATCAGTGGTGTCACAAAATTCGACAAAGAACTTCTTGATGTTGTCTGCCTGCAGAAAAGGAATCTTGAAGGAAACCAAAGCGCCAAAGCCCTTGACTAAGCCCTGTACAAGAGATGCCACGTCCACGTCGTTATGGCCGTGGATGAAAACGCTGATGGCAATCTGGCCTTCAAAATCAGAAATACCTCCAACGAGGCCGTGGGACTCCTGTGCGCATTCACGAGCTAGAAGAGGAATTGCTCGCCATTCAGGATGAGTGAGCTCAATCTTGTCAAGGGCTCGCTGGGTATCACGTAGATCGGTGAACGCAACAATGAACTTTCCCAAAGACTTGAGCTCCGAGAGGTAAGGACCTTGGATGCTTCCGAAGTCGCGGCGCTGTTCACAACAAGTCAGCATTGAGTCCCACGTCATGTTGCAAGATGAAACAGTAGTATGAAAGACTTACAGAAAAGATACCAGCCACAGTCAAATGGGAGATGGCAGGAGAAACACCCTCGATGATGAAGGCACGAGCCTTTGGAGGGAAGTAAGGACATTCGACTCGACCGGAAGTGAGCCCAAGAGTGCCACGAGAACCAGAAAAGGGACTGGCAAGAGTGTCATTCTCAGAAAGATGAAGCTTGCTTGGACGAGACTCTGTGTGTGGAGTAGGCAAGCCAGCGAAGTTGACTGTGCGCACAGGGCTCTCACGAGAAGTGCTGGATTTACCGTCACCAAAGCCAAAGCGATGAAAGTCGACGTTGGCGGAAGGCAAATGAGGGTAACCCGATCCCATGAATGGATCCACAGCAGGTCTGCGCGAGTTTGGAAGTCAGCAGATGCAGCAAGAAGGGTGTAAGAATTCTGTTCGACGTCAAAACTTACGAAACGGAGAAGGTAGCCATCCCATCAAAAGAGCGGCGGAAATCCTGCTGAGCACGAGACAACATGGGGACTCTAAGCTCTTCAGGGGAATAGACAGCCATTTTGGTGTCAGGAGTATTCGCAATAGTTCCCTCAGATGAGTGTGGGCTTTTGGCAATAGCCTTGCGTTCGGACAGCATGGCCAATGATGCTTCAAGATCGAGGAGTGGTTCAAAAGCCAGAAAGAGACAAGAGAGGATCTGACAAGACTTGGGGGCTGACTACCTTCAACAGTATGATCAATTGACCAACAAGACACCACGAAACCGGCAAGAAAGATTGTGAGAGATCTGAAAGATCAAAATCGATGGCAACTGAGATCAAGAAAAGTGATGAGAATGAGAGCGAGGTGAAGAAATGAACGAGGAGATAAAGGAGAAGGAGAGGGCAGAAGGGGGGATTTTATAGTCGAGGAGGAGGAGAGTAAACAGAATGATGCCGAAAGCGAGAAGGCACCATGTGTCTATCTCGACATCTCCTGGATATTTCTCATTGGGCAGCAGACCACCATCATTGCCGCGACCGGTGTCAAAACGAGCTGTTCGTCGAGTATCAGAGATCATGATAGGGCAAAGCTGCAAGTTCAAACACCAGAAATCCGGGCAATGTTTGCGTTTAGCCGCTGGTGAGTATCTGATAGGGCGGTCACCCCCCTTGCACAGCATTTCAACGACATCACTGGCACCTGAGCAAGATTCAGACTATATGATAGGCCGGCACAGTCAAAGAAGATCAGTGAAATTGAGTTTGGCGGCTAACAAGGTTCATTTTTCCTTCCAGAAGAGGAATGACCCCCAGCCGACACTGTGTGAAGCTTCAAAGAGAAGATGAGAGCATAGGGTACAGAGACTGACTATGATAGGACAAAGAGAGCAGCTATCAGCCTAACAGCATATAAAAGCCTTAAAACTAACAGCTTGAAGAGGGCCATGTGCAAGAATATTCTTTGATTCACGTACCAATATCCCAAGAGAAAGGGGCAACAAACAAAACCAAGAAGCAGCTGCAGAAGACGTTAGGGCTTGCAACTGGTCACGTGAGCTCAAGTGAAGTGAAGTAAAATCACTTGACTTGATTTCATCATCTCTTCTCTCTGAGATAGGTTCACTGACTCCTCGAGCACAGGCAGACCTCGAGCGATGTCGGCCCCAACAAACCAAAACAAACAATATCCGGGCATAACTCGGTAGATGCCAACATGCAATGACTTGAGCCTATCAAGGTGCGAATTCAGAGAAGTATGAGAGAGTCAATATAGATGCTGCTGAAAGCGGCGTCATATGTTATTAGATGAAGCTTAACACTTGTACTTGTATATACAGAGGATTGCCTTACAAACACAGGTATCTTGCTTGTGTCCCTCGGCGGCTGACTAGATTGGTTTCATTCAGATGCTTGGATGAGCAAATAGTAGCAGTATAACCTCAACTTCCACTGTCGGAATGAGATGAGAGTGGAAGGATTGCGGCAACATAGTTGGTGTTTGGCTGGCAAAGAGATGCGAATGAACAGCAGCAACGTGCCATTGTCAGATCGCGATAAATATCTATACCAAGCATCAGCAGGAAGGACATCAACAGGACTCCGAGTATATATGTGTATACTTATTCGTAGTATAGGGATAGAAGCATCCAAGAGTGTATACCTAGTGTATAGTAGCATTGAGGAGGGAGTTGATAGTTACTTGCAAGCTGTGATGCATGAGGAACAGAGGAAGGCGCGGCCCCACAGCAATTCCGGGGTCGCGACTACCTGCCGTCCGCTGTGACAGCGGCCTCTATCTTGATACAACCTCATGGATAAGAACACGATTGTGCCGCATCTCTGCCACGATATGACTACTGCCTGCTGATTGATATAACCAGACAAGAGTCAAAGGGCGACAATGCCGTCCGCCATCTCCCATCGCAATGACTCCACCAACATCCTGAATCAGGTGAGCCAACTCGACCGGAACACTGCACCTGGAATGGGACAAGCTAACAACGTCGATTCTTAGATTGTTATGTCCCCTTCGGACTCGGACTACCTAGACCAGCTTATCCCTTCGATTCGGGAATACAGTTATGGCAACCAGACGTCGCAGCTCTTACGATCGTTGTCCCGCTTCGCCAGCGATAAGGAACATGAGATCGAGAATATATGCAACACAAACCACCAAGAATTCGTTACTTCCGTGAACCAGCTTCTTCGAATCCGCGAGGGCACCGTCAGCTTGACGTCGGAGATCTTGGATCTGAACCAATCCATCCAATCCAGCACAGAGAAGTTGGCCGAACAGAAGAAGGCGCTGGTGGAGTCAAGGAGTCACCGACAGAACATAGACGAGAGTCTTCGCGCGCTTCAAGATTGCCTTGAAGTTCTGAGGCTATCAAACCAAGTCCATGACCTGCTTGGGAAGAAGAACCACTATGCAGCTCTGCGTGCGCTTGAGGAGTTGCAAAATGTCCACCTCAAAGAAATTACCCAGTACAAGATATCAGAGCTGATCCAGCGGTCAGTTCCGGCGACTCAAAGAGCAATTGCAGAGGCTGTGATGTCAGACTTGAATACTTGGCTGTATCGAATTCGAGAAATGTCACAATACCTAGGAGAGATTGCTTTGTATCACACGAACTTGCGCAAGGAGCGCTTGAAAGAGAGAGCCCAGAACTTGGGGTATTTGGAACAATTCAAGCTCAACTCAGCTATCGAGTTGGTCTCCGATGAGCATGAAGAGTACGATTTACTCCAGAATGAAGACCTTCAAGTTGATTTCACGCCCTTGTTTGAATGTCTTCATATTCATAGATCATTGGGACAGATGGACAGATTCAGAGCAGAATACGCAACGACACGACGACGGCAAAAGGAACTCTTACTCCCGAGTTCTATCACACTAGTTGATGCCGATGGCGCTAGTCTGCATACTCTGCTGGAAGAGATGACTGGCTTCGCGATTGTGGAGAGGTCCACAATGAAGAAGATTCCTGATCTTCGATCATCTGTTGATGTGAGTACACGCACGGATTTGGCTGCCGAGCCTTTTCAATGCTGGATGACTAACTTCTCATCTCTCTCAACAGGTTGAAGAATTGTGGGAATCAATGTGCCACACTGCAGCTGGTCTGATTACAGCAGCACTTCCCGAAGTAGATAATGCGGAGAGTTTACTGAAGATTAAGAATCTCGTTGCGTTGTTCATGCAGGCCATGGATGTAAGTTACCCCTTTGACCTCAATGTCCAAGCGAAGACTCATTGCTCTGGTAGACGTGGAATTTCTCAACAACGGTATTCGACAAGCTTCTTCTCACGCTTTTTGGAAGATATGCCGATCTGCTCAAGACCAGATTCAGTGACGACTTTCAAGAGGTCAGCAGCAGTATTCTCCTCTAGCCATTACCTCTACTGACAGGCCTAGATTGTTTCCACCGATGACTACATGCCTATGCCGATTCAAAACCTCGAAGAATTTGACAAAGTTATCAACGTCAGTTGGTATACGCCAGAAAAGCCACGCGAAGAACAAACGTAAGTGGCGACTGCGACACTACTCTTGAGGCATTGGATACTGACATATCTCCTAGCTTCCCTTGCGTGCTGCCCTTCTCCCAAATGTATCCTCTTTGTTGTATTGACATTAGGAATTTTTTGAACCAATTCTACTTCTTTTCCAACGACGACTTCTCGCACGCGGATGTTATTGACGAGACACTTAAGACAGTGAGTGACTTTCCAATTTTTCATCTACACTAACTAATATACATGGTAGGCTTTGGATGACCTTTTATCAAACGAGGTTTGCGAAACGCTTGTTGAGCGTCTAAGCTCGCAGTATCTGGGACAAATTGTCCAAATTCTGATCAACCTGGAGCATTTTGAAATGGCATGTCAAGAGCTCGAGGCTCTTCTTGTTGCTGCTCGATCACAGGCCTCAACCGCCGGGCCTGTCTCATTAAAAGCCACTGAAAAATTCCGCAATAACAAGAAAGCGGCTGAAAAACGAATCTTTGAAGTTGTCAACTCCAAGATTGACGATCTCATCGAAACTGCCGAATACGATTGGACTCCTACGGTTGAGCCAGAAGAACCCAGCAATTACATGCAAACATTGACACGATTCCTTTCCAACATCATGAACTCGACGTTGCTCGGTCTTCCCACCGAAATCAAAGAACTTATATACTTCGACGCACTGAGTCACGCCGCGAATGAAATCCTAGCACTTCCTCTTTCACCAGAGGTTCGCAAAATCAACCCATACGGTGTCACCGCACTAGCCAAAGACGTCGAGTATCTTGCCAGTTTTGTCGACAGTCTTAACAATCCTATTCTCAGAGAAAACTTGGACGAGCTTCAACAGACTGTCAACCTGCTACAGACGGATAATTCTGACGAATTTTATGATATCTCCACACGCAACAAGAAATATGGCCGTGTCGACGCTATGAATGGGCCCACGTTGCTTGAGAAGTAAGTGTCATTGTCACCAAGATTCCATCCACTTTACTAACGCATCGCTCAACTTAGACTCACACGGACGGTCTCGAGTCCCGTCAAGAACGAGAAATTCGCAACATTGTCTTCAAGATTCGGAATGAAATAAGTAGCTATCCATTATAACTCGTGTACGACTACGAAATACCAAGCTTCCTATCCTGATAAAAACCAACTCTAATCAAGGCACCTAAACCAGTAAATCAATAAATACAATTCTTGCCCGTCGAGACTTTACTAACAAAATACACATAATGACAAAAGACGCCTGATAATCGACAATTGCATAACACGTTAGGGGGGGGAACAAAGATTAAGACTTCATCAAGCCAACCATCGGACGAATCATTCAAGACCAAGACACCAACCTTCCAATGACTTTTGTTAGACGTTGACGAGCTGAAACCATTTCCAAATCATTGGCCGAATTGTGGTCCAAGTGAATTGAGTTATTTACTGTGACGTCGTTAGTAATCAGCAATGGCGATAAAAAGGGAGAAAAGACGTACCTGCTGAGGAGGCAGATGGGGGTACGCGGTGTACATTCCATCAAACATCTGAGGTTGAGGCTGGCCATAGGCCGCAGGATCCGACTGCACAGCACCGGGGTACATGCCGGGCTGATTTCTGTAGTCCTGGTCCTGTGCAAGTGCATGCTGACCTAGATACTCGGGAGCCATGTGAGGATGCTGCACGCCAGCCTGAGCAGCAGGGATATGACCTGCGGCACCGGCGGAGCCTGATGCACCAGCAGCTGCGGCAGTACCTGCAGCACCACCGGCTTGACTGGATCGTTTTGCGTGCGATGTAGCTTCCTCGCGGGGCACGATGTCGATCAAGAAATCGAACATGTCGGATTTGGCGAGGGCGGCTGCGATATCAGATCGCTGCAGGGTTCGGCGCTTGTTGTCTTCGGCATGTATCCATGCACGCATTGTGAGTTCCGTGATGAAGATATCGCAGCCCTTGGCAAAGAGGATTGGTGCTTCGGCTGAGATCATTTTCACTTCCGGGTCGGCTTTCATCACTTTCTTTATACGCGCCAAAGGCAGTTGGTGGATCTTGTAGTCATGGTTGTCCGTTTCCAAGTGGTTGATGATGTGTTGCCAGTATGTAGTCAGGATGTCGCGCGAGTTCCCTTGAAGACCTTGGTTGACCTGTTTCCGTCAGTCTGTTGATCGTACACACGATTTGTGTTGCAGGGCCTTACATTCGACCATGCGCCGGTGTACAACTCTGCGACGGGCGCATATCCTTGTGCTGACAACTATACATTCGAATGACTTGTGATTAGCGACGCGACACCCAGCTTCCCTCTATCCTTGCACTTACAGCTGCGCTGGCGCCTAATAAATGTCATTGTCAGTCCATCGGTCGGCGTGATGACGCAAATCGCGAGTTCAGGAATACATACCATAATGGCCACCATTGCGAATATCATAAACAGCCTGCTGGCGGTTCTGTTGTTGACCGGACGACTGTGTAGCTTGCTCCATGTTTGGTGATCCAATCGAGGGGTTGGTGGTGGGACCTTACTTCCAAGCAAGATCGATCGTTATTGGGTGAGGATTGTCGATAGAGCTCTTGAACGTGTATAGAGGCGCGGCGGGCTTCTGGGAGGGAAGAGACAATGGAGAAATGGATGGAGAGAAATTGCGCGTGTTGAGGATATACCAATTCCAAGAATGATTGCGACCAAGACGTGTAATGGCCGGTTCCTTGGTCAAGTTGTCTTTGGGCACACAGATAGGTAGATGGATGAGTTTGTAAGAGAAGGCACGCGCGACGGGCGGATGTGATGAGATGCTGCGCGTTATGCCGTTTCCGGCCGATGTGTATTTGAAGATACCGTAATTACACGCAAAGATCGATTTTGCATCCTGAAAGTGGGCTTTACGGCCCGGTCACCGCGGCTAATGTAATCCAATTTCCAGACTGTGTATTTTTCAGCCGATTGGCTTCAGCTCTATGGAAATGCTTGGCTGAAAATTACTAGCCTGCTTTCCTGCCACACGGTTTCTTACAGAAGCCCCACTCGAGCTTAGCAGTGAAAAAAATCCTCAAGTAAATAATCCCGAGCTTCTTAATAATTTTTCTTCCACTCAGGCCGGCCACAATACTGTGTCGCGCTCGACATCCTCATGTGAAGTCCGTCATTCAAGATGGACAACACCCCCACTCATTCCCTGCCTAATGGTCTGGATGAAGATCAATACATCCAGCAGCTTCTGAACGAAGCACAGGCCCGACTTCAGTCGTCCTCAGCTGACAATTCTTTGACCTCGATCACAGAGTCCGGCGTGTCAGCCCAAGATATACCCAAGTATGCTTTTCTTTGCACTCGGACTTTCTCACAGCCATATACTAACAATTGGGCTGAAGAATACCCAAACTGCCAGCTAGTGCTGCTCTCAAACCGTTCATCCAGCAGAATGACGAGGTTGCTACTATAAACAACTTACCAGCCGCCTCATCCTCCGTTCTTGATTCTACCGCGAAGCCAGTGCCTCGTGCAGCCAAGTCTTCAGGCAAAGAAAAGGTATGTATATTGTCTTTTTTTTTTATCCTTGTCTTGCTGCTATGATGTAAGCTTTTTTGCCTTGTGCACTTGATGCAGAATCACCAGTCCGTTTTGGGCTGCCCTGCACTTATGAGAGCCTTTTATTTCATAGTTACTCTGAGCAGCTATCCATGAATCATGCCTTTGGTGTTACAAATCTATTATCGGGTAGTTTGGCTGACAGTTGTTCGCCGAATAGGAAAAGGACAATGCTGGCAGTGATTGGTTCAACATGCCAAAGACGAAGTTGACTGCAGAGTTGAAAAGGGACTTGCAGCTTCTACGTATGCGTAACGTTCTAGACCCGCACAGGCACTACAAAAAGGAGAGTGGCAATGGTATACCCGAGTATTCTCAGGTTGGCACTATCGTCGAAGGCCCAACTGAATTCTTCAAGTCTCGTATTGTGAAGAAGGATCGCAAGCAGACTTTTGTCGAGGAGGTACTTTCCGCGGAACAGCAGTCAGGTCGTTTCAAGGCCAAGTACAACCAGATCCAAGTTGCCAAGACCAGTGGGAAGAAGGCACACTACAAACGTCTGCAGGCAAAAAGACGTCGTTGAGGTATCTTCATTGTGAGAGTTTGATAGCTACCTTGAACGCTATCTCCTAGATATCTTGGCTCTTTTCAAAGACATCAGTGATGACTTGAACGACGAGACGCTGCGATTCTAGTTAGTCATCTATTCCAAAGTTTTCGAGAAAGTTGTTTGACTCACCTGCATGTCTTGCGCAGCGTGTCGGCCAGCCTCAAGAACTTCTTGATGATTCGCCTTGCCTTCCTTGATAATAGTGTCTAGTTCACTGCTAGACGTCGATTGAAGGAGATGATCATCCCCTCGAGGCACGGGAGTGAGGACAGCCTTGTTTGTGACAAGGCTGAATGCGAGCACACGCATACCAGCGTGCCTGGCAACAATGATTTCAGGCACGGTCGACATGCCTACCACATCAGCTCCGAGATTTCTTAACAAGCGGCATTCAGCACGTGTTTCGTAGCTACATATTTCAATCAGCACGCTTGATTACGTCCATACCACGAACAAGATCTTCATACCTCGGACCAGACACAAACGCATAGACTCCCTCGTGAAGTCGTCGCTTCTCTGACCTGTCGATACTTCGCCATGCATTATGCACACAACGGCGGAGCGATAAATCGTATGCGTCTGAAAGTGGAGGGAATCGGACACCAAACTCATCGATATTTGGTCCACGCAGCGGGTGCAAACCAGAAAGCCCGGCGAGGAAGATGTGCTGAATCATATGGTCAGCAAGGCACTAGAATACTTCCATGCACTTGAGACGGCCGTCTTACATCATTGAGGACTGTTATATCGCCAACAGCATATTCAGGATTAAGACCTCCCGCAGCGTTGGTCACTAGCTAGTTAGCAGAGAAACTATCAGATATAATGAATCGTGATGATGTCCAAACCTACATATTATGGTTTCCGCTTCGAGAAGCTTCAGTACACGGATTGGGAACGTTACATCCTCTATAGAATGACCTTCGTAGTAACTAGATTCCAGTCAATCAAATCATACTCCATATGAGTCCAATGAAAGGAGTCAGACTGACTGTAACCGGCCAACCATGAGAACAACCGGGGTCTGAGCTCCCAGGAATCCGAAAAGCAACTTTCCAGCATGTCCTTGAACTGTGTTCCTATAAGCAACCTTTCACAGCCATTCAGAATGACCAAATCAGAACATACCGGTAGACTGTGGAAAATAAGGTATGGAAGAGTACTCAATCTCTACTGTGGGCTCTTCATGGACTGCATCTGCTAGACCTCCAAGTCCGGAACCACAAACAATAGCAACCTTGGGTTTCTGTAATCTTGTATCAAGACGTTCCCTCAGAAAACTGGCTGCTTCTTGAGCTTTGGAAAAGATTGTGCCGGAAGCCATGGTAGCGAGACCCAAGGTAGAGGTTCAGGATAGATTTTCACGTCCTATTTCCACAATGTTTCTAAGTGGTCACTAGAACAACAAGTTAATAACAGAGTTTCTCCCAGATACCCATGGAAAATGTTTTATTGATAGTTGTCTCCCGCAAAAGAGACCGAGGAAGTGGGATGTTTCATGACTCAGTATGTATTTTGAGATAGCAGTCACAACTTACGTAGTTTCGGTGAATGCAAGCTGAATATATCAAGGTAGAGCAAAAATGTTTCGACAGTAATATGTTACATGAAATTTTTTCTTCTCTAAAACTGCAATATCAAATTGATAATGCTTGGTGGACTTGTCTGAAGAACCGGCAGAAACAGCGAAGGCGGTGTGTGGAGACTGCACCTGAAAAAAGTGTGGATAGCATCGTCCGAGGACCGTCTTCTTCAGGCTATGTCAGGGTGGTCATAGACACTCATCATTCGTCAAAATGTTATCCAGGGCATTTCTCCGGCCGACATGCACGGCATTTCAGGTAACGCATATTGATTGATAACCAACAGCGACAACTGTCTGACTTCAATTTTTTCAAACAGACCGCACGTTTCACGAGACAGTTGGCTACCACCTCCGACCAAGGGCCGACGAGTACGCATGATTTGATAAAAGAGATATCCCAATTGGCAGAAGACAACAAAGCTTCAAACCCAGAAATCACCGCGGAAGCTCCACAGTCAAGCGCAGAACCGCCTCAGACGAGTGAAACAAATGCAGTCAAGCAATGGTACAAAATTCGCCCAATATACATGATCTTCATCAATGGGATTTTGCTAATTCCTCAATATCAGGCCTGAACGATTACACGATATCTCCCGAGGCTCCCGCCTCCCTAGGAGTGTTCAAGCACTTTACCTACGACCACTTAGAAGAAAAGCACAACATGGTTTACCAGTTTGCGACCTCCAGCTTCGATCGTATAGCGTCCGTAACGTCGAGTTCTTCGCCGACTTTGCGATTCGCGCCGCATATTATCTCAACCTCCCTGTCTCCGGACCCGTCCCCTTACCCCGGATAGTTGAACGTTGGACGGTCCCTCGAAGCAATTTCGTGCACAAGAAGAGTCAAGAGAACTTTGAGCGAATTACACTTCGAAGACTGATACAGATTAAGGATGGTCATCCCGAAACCGTGCAGCTATGGTTGGCATTCTTGCGGCGACATGCTTTCTACGGTGTCGGAATGAAGGCCAATGTCTTTGACTTTGATGATCTGGGTATGATACTTTTCTCTCGAGGATATCAGGGTTTTATATACATCAGCTAACTCATGTTCGTGACAGATGTCGGTGGTGGACTCGATGCGACAGCGGACGATGTCGATAAGGCCTTGGAGCCATACTTTGCTCAGTTCGGTCAGCGACAGGACGCGAAACAGAAGCAGCCAATGGTGGAGCAGATTAATAGTGAAAGATTCACGAACCCAAGAAGCCCCATGAATGAAGTTCGAAAGGGTTGAACGGGCATGGGATGATGGGTTCTTTACCAGCAGGCTGGCGCCTTTGTATTATAGATGACATTTCAAGTGGCGTTTATAGCATACTACAAATTCAATGTATTATTGTAACATTTCAAGAATTTGCTGCAAAGGAGCTTTTTTTTTCTTCGTGTCGAGTATAAGAATTGATTTCGTGGAAAATTCACGTGATATCTCCGAATCATGCGGAGTTTCGTCGTCAACAAAATGTTGGATCAAGCTCACCATAAAGCACAACCTCGACCCCCAGCAAGATGCGCAGTTTAATTCCACTCGGGACGCTGAAAATTGAGTTACGAAAATTGCCAATCACAAGATGCCGCTCATGCTTGAGCACCACACGATTCCCTTCGCGACGACGTACCGCTCATACCTCATCCACCACTGAGGCATCTCCGAACCGAGTCATCTTCTCCGGGATACAACCAACAGGCGTCCCTCACATAGGGAACTACCTAGGAGCACTACGAGAATGGGTGCGATTACAAAATGACGCAGGTGCCAAGGACAAATGTATATACTCGATCGTGGATTTACATGCGTTGACGGGAAATCAGAGCCCTCATGAACTGCGGCAAAGGAGGAAGGAGAGTTTTGCGATGTTGCTTGCCATTGGGCTTGATCCGAGCAAATCTACACTGTTCTATCAGTCTGATGTGCGTGGGATAGTCGTTATATAGTCTATGGGAGCGTCTGGTTGACATGCTACAGGTTTCAGCGCATGCAGAGCTGATGTGGATTTTGAGTGCGGTGGCTTCTATGGGTTATCTTTCTCGGATGACTCAGTGGAAGGTATTCAATCTCGCAACTTAGAAAAAGAGTCACATTGTGCTGATGGTTGATCACAAACAGAGTAAACTACATTTACCCGAGGATGTTGACTTGGATAATGATACAGCAAAGTCCAAGTTGAGATTAGGGCTCTTCTCCTACCCGGTCCTGCAAGCTGCAGATATTCTCGTGCACGGGTATGCGTGCCATTCATTATTATGTTCTATATGTGCTTGTGAAACTCGTCTGACGCGATTAGTGCCACTCATGTACCCGTTGGCGAAGATCAGAAGCAACACATTGAATTCACACGATATACAGCCAATAGTTTCAATCACCGCTTTGATACCGCTCTATTCCCGGCGCCCGAAGCCCTGATCTGTACGTGATCGACCATGGATGATAATGGACAGTGGAACTTGTGATCCCAGCTAACTTTCGCGATACTCTGCACAGCTCCGGCTCGTCGTGTCATGTCTCTAAGAGACCCTGTCCATAAGATGTCAAAGTCGGAAGAAGATAAAAGATCAACGATTCTTCTCAACGATACGGTAAAGGATGTCCAACAAAAGATCAAGCAAGCAGTCACAGATTCCGAGCCTGGAATCTCATATGATCCCGTCCGTCGACCCGGTATCTCCAACCTCATTGAGATATTGAGTCACTTGGAAGAACCCAACGGAAGAAGCTGCGAAGAGATAGCTTCAGAATTTCAATCAACGAGGATTAAAGCATTCAAGGACCATGTGGAAGCGACCATCAATGCCCATATTCAGCCTATACGCGAAAGGTTCCTGGAGATTATGAGTAAGGATGATATGGAGAACGGTTATCTTCAAGATATTGCTGCGCAAGGTGCTGCTAGGGCTCGCGAGAGCGCGAACAGAACCATGAAGGCAGTTCGAGACGCCATGGGCTTGTAAGTTGTAACAACATACAGACAACGAGTCTGACAGTGAATAAAGAGCATGTATAATGTATGATATAGAGGGTTTGGATATGTATATTAGCTAGTGAAACTACGTGTATATTATCATGAAGTTTGACGCATGGATCGATCAGCGTTTTCTTGACGAATATAGTACTGTATATGCTATTGCATAGTAAGGGCTGTAGGGTAGCAGAAATAAAATGAGATGGCGCTTTTATTTTCATACCGCTGCAATTATGTATTGCATTACGGTTTGTAATCTACATGCTGACGATACTTCGTTCTGATTGACGGAAGCGCGTAAATAAGTGGAGTTGTAGTCCTGAATAGTACTAGCTGTATCATACCCGTCACACAATTACAGCTCATTCTGCAAGGGCTCTGTTGGTGGCTGACTGCAAACTTCATTTTACTTGTCAAACTTTACCAGGTTTCTCAATGCCCCCGGCCCGAAGCTCAAAGCGAGACGTTCAGACTTCATACGAGTAGCAAGATCAAAGGCTGAAAGTGCTACGCGGACATCACGATAGTAAAGTACCCTGGGTTACGCAAGCGCTTGTCCATGCTGGAGCTTTCATCAGCTCTTCCTCGTCAGCGTCCACGTCATCCCCATCCGTTCGATGCAAAAACAAGCATTTTGATATCCCGCACTAACAGAACAGACTACGTACAGTCCAAAATGGGGTGGGCCTCCGAAATCCCGAACCTTCACAAACCGCAAGCTGTGATAGGACCTCCTCGGGGTGTGGCAATCATATTACCGCGCAAAAAGTGCCAAAATGGGTGGTGTAGTTACGCGGCTTGACCCCTTTATGCCGCTTCGGCACTGCCAGGTGGGCGTTGCTTTAAAATATGAAAGTTTGCGGACGAAACTCCATCTCAAATTGATTTGCTCCTTTGTTCAATTGGGTTGTTGCGTGCTCAAAGACGCCTTGGAGATCTGGTGGAGCCTGCTTTGCAGATGACCTACTATATGTGGCCGTAAAGAAATATTTCTGCTGCCGACGCGTATACATCTATCCTGTTACGATTCTTTGAGCATCATTTATCTTCTTTGATTCTAACTCTCTGAGCAAGCATGTCGATACAAAATTCTACCCACTCCACCACTTCATTAGCATACATGTTTCGTCGCTAATATACTTTGACATTTTCATCCTTTGTCCACACTGTCAGTGCGTACTGGTACATCGGAAACGATATTGATTCCGACATAGCATGGGAACAATGTGGCGGAATATCATCACCATATTCCTAGCTATTCAGCCGCTGCATGCGGTTCAAGCATTATCTCTTGCGAAGAGAGATAAAGCGGCAGTAATAGCATTGGATGTCTCGCGCAATCATGTATCAGATCCGGTAGCCCGGGATATTAGAAGAAAAAGAAGTTTGACCGTCAGTCAAACACTTAATAACGAGGTGAGTTGTATATTCTGGGGTTAAGACATCCCCAATCAATATCCGAACCTTTCCAGGGAGTAATGCTAACCATCAAGTCTAGGAAACACTATATTACTGCAACATCACATTAGGCACGCCCGCACAAAGCTTACGATTGACACTAGATACCGGAAGTAGTGATTTATGGTGTAATGCACCCAATTCTACCCTCTGCGCTAGCAAATCAGATCAATGCGCTTCATCTGGGACATATAATGCGAGCTCTTCATCCAGTTACAAATACGTTTCCTCCGATTTCAACATCTCCTATGTTGATGGCACTGGGGCCGCAGGTGATTATGTCACTGATACTTTGACCATCGGCGGATCAAGTATTTCGTCTTTTCAATTTGGTATAGGGTATTCGTCATCATCAAATAGTGAGTAAATGGCCGGAAGTATGAAATGCATATCCTTATATCTGACATCTTTTGATTAGTCGGCGTACTCGGAATCGGCTACGCCGCGAATGAAGTTCAGGTCAATCGAGACGGAGAGGCAGCCTATGCAAACCTTCCATCAGCACTGGTCAAACATGGCCTCATCAACTCCAATGCATATAGTCTGTGGCTCAACGACCTCGATGCCAACACAGGATCTATACTTTTTGGCGGAGTCGACAGCGGAAAATACTCCGGCAAGCTTGAGACGCTACCAATCCAGAAAATATATGGTGAATATGCAGAATTTCTCATCATCATGACTGGGGTTGCGCTACAGAACAGTTCCGCCAACCAGTCATACAGTTCTGACGAGCTTCCAGCTACAGTCTTGTTGGATTCCGGAAGTAGTCTGACCTATCTTCCTGACACCATTGTCGAGGATATCTACAACGATCTGGGAGTGGTATATGAATCTTCAACAGGGACGGGTTACGTCCCTTGCAGTATGATGAATGAGAACATCAACATCACCTACACCTTCACAAGCCCCTCTATCCCTGTCCATATTAGTGAACTCGTCCTAGGGGACGGATCCGGTTTGAAATTCAATGACGGTACTCCTGCATGTGTCTTTGGCATTGCGCCAGCTGGCGACAGTACTGCCACCTTGGGAGATACATTCCTTCGAAGCGCTTATGTTGTGTATGATTTAACGAATCATGAGATATCATTGGCTCCGGCGAGGTTCAATTCGACCGAAGAGAATATCCTGGAGATTACGAATGGCACATCAGGTGTTCCGGGTGCTACTGCTGTGGCCAACCCTGTGACTACCGCCGCCACAGGCGCCGCTGCAGCCTGGACAGTCTCAGCAACGTCGGTCACAAATACCTCTAAGTCAGGTGCTTCACGAAATATAGTTTCGAGCGTACCTCGTCATTTTGTGCTTGGAGCTGCGGGGGCGGGTATCCTGCTGGCATTGTGAATAAATATTAGATTGTATGATAATTTGACTACCTTTTATAGTATCCTTCTCCTTGAAGACATAGGAAATCCCCCCAGCTGTATAATTAAGCTGTGTCGATCTGTCTACGTAGAGCTACTGACTGATATCAACATCTTGGAACAGAAAAGCGTGGCAATGAAATTGTTACTTCTCTTTGATGTAATCATCCTTCACCGGGTCAACCTGCCGCTTTGCTTGAGGCACAAATTTCAAATATAATACAAATATAGCGGCAGTACTCCACAGCGCAATGATAGCGCTCAAGGACCGAGGCTGGCCATAACTCAAAGCAGCGGCATGCTGTGCGAAAGGGCCGAACGTACCACCCCCCAGGCATGCAGCCAAAAGAGATGCTGCTGTCTTTGCATGTTGTGCAGTCCCGCGCACTGCAATCGCAAATGTGATGGGAAAGATGCTGCGGGAAAACAGGTAATTTATTATAGACATGACAACAGCAGCCACGCCGTTCGTGTGCGTGCAAAGAGCCCCAGAGACGATTGTCCCGACATACAAAATAAATAGCATCCGTCGAGGTTTCAATAATCTCCACATGATGAGCGCGGCGAGAAGACGCCCAATAGTCCACACTGTAAAGCTGATGGCTCCAAGATTTTTTGGGGTAACACTTGAGCTTTGTAGGAGAACAGTTAATTTGTCAGTCAAAGCTATCTTTCCAATAAGAAGTTGTCCATCCTACCTCGGGTCAACAAATGTCACATAATCTTCAAAATTGACAATATATGCTTCTTGTCCTCTAATATAGAAGAACATTGACCAAACTCCCAGCCCAGACGTAACGTTACAAGTCCTGAAGTTCAGAATTTTGGCCCTGTTTTCAGGACGCTGAGCAGCAACCTGCCTCGGATCATCATTTGGAGCTTCGGGCAATGGTAGGTAGTAGAAGCCACGAAAAGGAGAACAGCAACAAAAGCGATGGCCAGATACGTCTACTGTGCATTAACTACTTCCGTAACGTCCTTGGGATTTTTGTACAAGACTTGCTGGGCCAATTGCATAGCACAAACATCACCAATTCCCTGGAAGGACCGAGCATCGCATAATCGTATCTCCGAATATTCGAGCGGGCCACAAATAGCCATGAAAAGGTTCGCCGTCGTCTCCAGTAATGCCAATCTAGATCCAACCACGACATTAGATACGATGAAAGTCGGTAGAGATCCTCGAACCGCCGATGGCCAGAATATAGCCAAGTTTCTTCAGAAACATACGGCCTAGCAGAATGCCTCCTACCATGTAGCCTCCAAAATACGCTGCGTGAAATCCCCTTGTTTCCCATGGGCCTAGCTGAACGAGGGCTCCGGACCGAATGTTGAGTACATTTATCTGACCGTATGAAAATCCCCACAAGAAAAAGAGGGTGGTGCATAGAACGTTAGGCGAAAGTGATTCCTTCGCATTCAGCCTCGGCATCGGTGCCGATATTTTGTTTAACACGTTGATGATTGGCGGTTCTTCCTCTTCCTGGAACGGATCACCAGCGCGTCTTCTGGCCGCATGTTCAACTTCTGCTTCTGCCTCCCTCCGCGATGTGATGAGGTCCATCAACTCTCCAGCAACAGCTTCACTCCTGCGAGGGGGCTGTTGGGATTCTCCCAAGGTTCCCTCCTCAATTTGCGCTCTTCCAGAGGGTTTCGGAGCAGAGATAGACTGAATCGAGCAGCAAGAGGTCTCAATGTCGGGACACAAGCGCAAATCAGAGTCATGTTAACTTCCACTGTGGACCACATGAACGAGAACGGGAATCTATCTATATTCAAGGTTAGCGCCTTGCCATCCAACCAGAGCTGAAGGGGTATTATTCCTTATGATAACAGACTGGTGTAATCCTCATCCCCAACCATCCCTACACTAGATCCGTGATATAGTCGGAGCTAGGTTATGGCATTACGCTCAAAGCCGAGATCGACCAAAATCACAAAATTGGCAACACCAAATGTCAACACCAATATCACCTTTTGGCGGAAGCGCAAGGTCATTCGAGTCAAGAGTGGAATAAGAAGCAGTAAAATTGCAAAATCTGTGATAATGTTGTATGGGGATGAAGCCAAAAACCATGCAAAGATACCTTCACAGTGTCCTATTTGAGATTCAAACCTGAATGCAGTGGATAGTGGACGGCAGTGAAAGATTTGTTCCAGTATCAAGGCATGCCCACTACAACAACCACAAACAGTGTTGTGTAATTCACGAAATGAAAATCTTTCTGACCATGAGTTAAGGAGAGCAAGAATGTCAGGTTGGAGCTTTTGGCTGTCGTAGACGCCGAGTCCTACATACTTTGTAAGCTTATATGCGCGATGTGACTGACGGACAGGGTGTGCGAAGCAGTTCAAAACCCACATAAAGAACCACAGATGTATAATTTGCCTTATTGAGAGGAACTTCGTTCTTTGGCACGATATCATTTGCATGATGCCCCAAGCCCTTTCCAAGTGCAAAGAAGATGCAAACTCCCATGCCCAAATCAAAGAATTGTTTCGAGGGCGATTAGTAGAGCACCTGTTCATTTCTCCGTGCGTTCATATTACCCATGCCAGGAACATCACATAGTCGGCGAATCTGAACTTTCTAACCACAAAAAGACATGAACACAGGTAAAAGCCCACGAAGACACAGCCGAGAAGGAATAAAAGGATCGACACTGGCAGGATGATTTTTTGGTAACTGTTCATCCTTGATATTTGATATTGTCTGCATGGGCGGCATTTATGGCGGCATTTATGGCGGCATTATTCAACTGTAAGAGTAAGACATCGAAAGGTGTATCATGATGGCAAGTCAGATACCAAGTAAGCCTGCTACAATGACGTGTCAAACCGTTCGGGATGGCTACAGCGGCGCTGAAGGCGATTTAGTGCTATGAGGATATGGTATGTCAATATAGGGGCGTTGTGGCGTGGTGCTTACGTGAATCAAAGAAGGCAAGACACTCTGCGGCTAATCAAACCATTTGCTACCGATCGTTTCCAAGCCCTATTTTAGAAATTTATTCCTAAAACGGTAATCTCGACAGCCTGGACTACAGTCGCCCTTATATAGTTTAGTCAAATGTCAAAATCAATCTATTTATCAGTGGACGACCTTACAACCTGCTTGCAATTCACGACAATACTTTTGAACCGCACTTCAGTACGCTCAAATAAAACGAAACAAGCAGAAAGTCTCTAGCCTTTAGCTAAGGTAACCTCTAATATCAAAGTCTCTCCAAAGTTCAACCTTACCGGGACTGAAAGTTAAGACAGTGCTACCCTACCCGTCATATCGGATATTTCCATGGCTTTCTCGGATCCATGATTCATTTCAACTTTTTCTTTAGGAACGAGGGGCGATCTCACATTCACCTTGCGTTAGCTCACGGTTTTCAATTCTCTCAAACGCCGACCTAATAGGGATGGCTGTCATATCACCCGATCATTGTGTTTCCCTCTCAGAACATCTCGAATGTTACTGATTGGTCCTTTACCTCTTAAAAGAGTGTAGTGTCACACAACCTCAAATGCTCGTGCGCATACTTACTATATCGCCTAAACTGCAGTCCTAGGGATCACATGGGCACATTGCCAAGCTGGACGCCGGAATATATAGCGGAAGAACTGATCAAATTTCCAGATGCCGCAGATAATCATGTCGTGTTGAGAGAACAGTTATAACAATGCAGACTGATGACTTAATATAACTGGCCTTGTTCTTGAAACCTCGTGAGACAGGTCAAATAGCGGATAGAAACAGCATTGCCTAGTTTTCAATTGATGTCGGCAACTATGTTCCTAGTTTGCCAATCCATATACCAGGAAGTGAGCCTGGTAGCAGTTCATGAATTGACTTGTTCCTAACCTGGCGCAAACCATCATCGTTGGACGACCAAAATACAACGTCCATGGAATAATACCAACGTGTTCTTCCTCATATCCTAGTTCTAGATAAACCAGGGCACATGAGCAGCGTAATGTTTCTAGTCTTATCTCATCAATACAGTCAATCCCCGAGGTCGTTTGCCTTATTGAGAGGTCATTCTAGTACAGGTCTAATCTCCAACATGTGGGAGACTCTCTAACAAAGCCTGCTTAAGAAAAAACCGTCACGATTCAGGCATTTCCTGGCTGCGACATTTCTTCATCAAACCACGGCGGAGAATATGTCTAAGCACGTTTCGATAGCACTAAGCATTGTGATGCCATGAGTCTTTGAAGATTTCGGCTTCGGCACTAGGTTCTACTTTCGGAATATTGGTGAGGTTTGGTTGGATATTGACTGTAGACTGAAATAAAATCATACGTCCCCCTCGTGTGACGTTGATCAGCGGTCGAACTGCGGCTTGCATCATGACAATCTCTCTATGACGACTGCTCGAGCGCCCCCATCATTGTCATTGACGGCATAACAGTCATTCCAGATGTACACACGTTGCTTCGAACTGTCAGCGACTTGCTCAAATAGCGCGTGGGCCATTGCTACAACACGCCTAGCCTGTTCCAGGTCACCGCATTCTAGAACAGTGACCTTGACGTGTAGTCGATATGCGAGAGACAACAACCTAGTGTAGAAAATATCCTCACGGGCTACATGTTCAAGGCCCAAGTCCTGCCAGATTGAGGAATCAACAACAGGAGGCACAAGAGCCTTGATTGGCTCGTATTTCCGAACACTTCTTGAAGTCATTCCATTCACAAGGTTGGCAGGTGATATGTAAGGCGGATTCGATATGAGGACATCCCACATGTTTTGAGTACTACTTGTATGGAATCGACCTTGCAGAGTACTCATAAATGAAGATTTGGCAGATCGAACCGAATGTAGTATGTCGGCTTGCAAAAAGAAGACGTCATTCTCTGCCCGAGAGGAAAGGAGACCACGTCGGATATTGTGTAATTTGTTCTTCCGGCTTAGCTTGATGGCATGCGGATCCACATCGACTCCAACTATAGTGAGGTCTTTGATGTTCGGTGCAAGAAGTGAGTGAAGGAGCAATGAAATGCAGCCACTTCCGCTGCATAAATCAAGGATACGTAAAGATTTTCTGAAGTTTTTGGCATGGTGGCCTTTCAATATAACATCTCTTGCATGGAGCGTATAAGACTCGGTTTCGGCACTATTATAGATGTTAGGTTAGTTCCTAGAATGCCACTGAGCGAGAGCTATGCTCTGATATGCCGCAAAATACCGACCGTGGTATCAACACCCCCTTCTGACAGATTATTTCCAGCTCTCCGAAAGGCTGATCACCCAGTATGTACTGCAGAGGCTTCCCCCGGCCGCGCTCTGTACACATCCTCCTTAGTTCTTGTTGCCATCTCCATGTGATATAGTGACTATCAAGTTTTCTGAAAGATGTTCCCGTATTCACAGCTTTGGCGACGGCGCCCTCATAGAGCCATCGTAGTTCATTCCGCGCATATTCGAGAATCCGGCATTCTTTGATCAGGTGAACTAGCAAAGGATTTTCCTTGTAGGCTTTCAGGATAAGTTTCGTAGGTAGTCTCGGCATGAGAGCTTGAAGTAACAGTCGCAAAAAGTACAGCGGTAGCAATTGCCTGCCAATGACTAGGTAACCTTTGTTTTTGAAGTGAAGTTGAAGATAGTGAGAAGATTATGCAAACATTGGGGAGCGCAAGTGGGGCCTCAGAGACAGAACGTACAGTTACGTACCTAATCATGCCAAGCCGCCCTTTCTGTTTTTGGTTGATGTTGCAACCTGTTACGAATCGACTTGCATGACGCTAAAAGGAACTATCGCAAGAAAGGAAAGGCAGGCTTTGGTATGAGCTTGTACCAGATTAACTGAGAACTAGTCACTGGTAATAAGTAAAATTAGAATTTGACAGTATAGGACACGCACTAAGGTTATATAAAGATATAAATAATATACTATTATCTTAGATAAGATAAAAGTATATAAAAGTATATAAAATAATAGGATATTATTAGAAAGATATTATATATCTTATACTTACTACTTTTTAAAATATATAATATAAAGTATATAGAATATAAAGGACTAAATATATAAAGATAATCTTTAGTATTATATATTTAGTTCTTTATAGCTCTTTAATCTAAGTCACTTAATATTAGACTTTAATAGTGAGAGTTAGCAAGGTATTCTAATGTCATGGTTCTGGCTCTGGAGCAGGCTCCGGGTATGAGCGCTGGTGTGAGTGCTCTAGAATGCACAAAGGCGGTAAGATTTGACAATGCTAAAGAATCTACTATTGACCTTTATCATATAAATTATATAATATAGAAATAGCTTTATATTATTTTATTAATTATTTTATTGCTTTATATTACTATTAGATTATTATAATTATTTAAAAAGCTTACTCTATTAAGAATTAGATCTAAAAATAAACTAATATAAGTATAAATATAGACTTACTCTTTTATAATTTAGTTTTACTCTTTAACTTATATCTTATTAGTTTTTTATAATATATATATTTTTTAACTTTAATATACTCTATTATATTATATAAACTTTTTCTTACTATTAATATCTCTCTCTATCTTACTTTTATATCTACTTTTTTATTTTCTTTATAAAGTATTATAGTAAATAATAATTATTTATTGTAAACTAGTACTTATTAAGTATTTAGAAAGAGTAAAGCTCTTTATTAAATAAGAATTTAATAATATTCTAATATTGAAAAAGTAAAGGCCTAAGAATTATGTAAAAAAATAATAACTTAATCCCCTATATTATAAAAACAATACTTTTTCCGTAGTTCTTACATAAGCAGCCGGAGGCACGTCCAATAACCGGCCGTAGGCCAGCTGTACACAATCTTCGCCGCTTTGCGGCACAAGCTGAGGTCAATCTTGAGCAAAGTGAGTGTTACGAAACCAACTCGCATGACACTAGGCAGAATCTAGTATTATTTAGGAAAGGTATTTGGTTATAGTAGCTAACACTATAGCTAGTTATTTCTATAACTATATGTAAAGATAATAACTAAGAATATAAACTTATAATTAATATAAAAAATATATATATATATAACTATATACTTAAAATAAGATTAAAAAATATAAAAAAATTATATATAAGTAAAACTAGGATTTATTAATAGCTCTAGCTTTAAGAAATAAACTACTAAATTTATAGCTATTTCTGGCTAGGTCTAGATATATAATTTTAAAAATTTAATTTATATGGAGAGAGATTTCTAATATTTATATTATATAATTTAAATAAATTATATTTTATGTAATTAAATATGTTAAAATATATATTAAAGATTATTCTCAAATAACTAAATAATAATAATAATAAAAATAAATTATTTTTTTAAAAAAATTTATTATAATAAAAATTATATATAATAATTATAATATTTAAATAATAAAAATACTATTTAT
>LHCL01000102.1:0-38706 GCA_001305275.1 Talaromyces verruculosus
GTTGGCCACCATAACCATGTGCCTCGACCGCCATTTCCGAGCTGCCACGAAAGAAGCAACTCTAGCTACGGAGTCAGAGTTCCTTTGTCGGGCAATCTCCGCCGCGCTGCAAGTTACTGGCGCGGAAGTTGCACCACGCCAACGCAGGATCTGCCGCGGAGATAGACAAAGTTGTCGATAGGGCGTTCGTTGTCTTTTCAATGGTGTCAATTCCCTTGTTCAGACGTTCGGTATCGGTATTGATCCTTAGTGCTTCCAGCACTTTAGCCATCCTCTGGCCGTCGCTCCGTTGGTTGTTGAGCGCGTATTGGTGGACAGCTCGATTATATCCTGTGACGTATCGATCCACTGTACAGTTGATCTCGATGTGATTAAGCACGCGGCGGGCCCCCAGTGCAATGTCTTCCATCGATGGAGGTGGTTCGCCGGGTACCATGAGTTTTGGTGTTCCTCTCCGTTCAAGGGGGCAATTTCTGTGCATTCGCACCAGTCGCAGCCATCACGGCCATCCTCCCTATGTAATAGGTATCAGACGGTAGCGCTTGGAGTTACAACTACGATGGACTAATTCTCGAGGCAACAAGACCTCTGGTTGGCGAGATATTTCAGGGAAACGTTTTTGCCCAGGAGAAGATCTTTTTCTACACATTGACCACTGCCTTATGTTCATACTCGAGATCGGAGACGTGCACATACATGGCAATAGGCCCTTATTAGATGGAGAATGGAGAGAGTCTCGACAGTAGTGGCAGAAGTTTCGAGCGGAGTTGAAAAGACGCTCTACACAGGCGCCAGTGGTGGAGGTTGAAAAGACTGCGAGCAAGACGTGCAAACGCTGGGAATTCGTGCTCGCTCCATCGAAAATGGTAGTGTCTCGAGGCAAGAGGCTTTGTAGCCCAAACTCCGCCATGTACATGAGTATTAGCCTATAAGAATCTGACAATGCTATTCAACATGAATGTCGGAGAACTGCCCTGTTCTTATCCGGTCTCTCTGGTGGTGGACGTGGTTTAATCCTTCATTCCATTTAGTGCGGTCGGGTTGCGTAACACGGTGATTACCTCCGCACGCTGCACATTTTGACTCGGTTGACTCGCATTCCTCAGTTGGATGAAGCGCAGCACATTTCCCACACGTTGGGGCATCAAACTTCCTTGAGCCGTATGGTTTAGATTTGTTACCGCCAAGGCAAGGGAAACGTCGTCGCGGACGCGTTGTCTCCCAAGAACAAGCCCATAGGTCAGAAAGAAGAGTAAGTCATGTTATCGCGTGAAGTGCTTGAGTACTCGGATGGTCGCCGCCCAATTCGGTCATCGAGACGCGGATCCGCTCGTCACAAGTTGGAGAACCTCAGGTACCGGAAATCATTAGTGAGTGGGTTTACTGACTTGTATGAAATTCACCATGGCTGCTCCCGGTGATGATTTGCTCGTCAGGTAAACAAGCTACAGGACCTGGTTTTCAATACAGTACCATCGGCAATGATTCTCTCGATCTACCGCAGATTGTAAGCTTTCTCAACAAAGCTACCAAGATGACCGTTACTTTGTGCTATTACTTACTTGTATAGGTCATGGTCGGTCCGCGATCTTCCGGAAAGTCCACCGTCCTGGAAAATATCATTGGTCGCGACTTTCTTCCCTGGGGCAGCGGACTCGTGACAAGAAGACCCGTGATTCTGCAACTGATTAACGTCTCTGACGAAGAGGATAGCAGTAACGATGCAGCTGTCAATATCCCCCCATACTGCGAGCAGTGTGGGCGCACACGGAGAAGGGCGGAATTTCATCATTTGCGGAGACGAAAATTCGAAGATTTTGCTCAGGTGAAACAAGAGATTGAAAACGAAACCGCACATATAGCAGGAAACAACAAGGGTATCAACCGGCAACCGATTAACCTGAAAATTTTCTCACCTCATGTGTTAAACTTGACATCTGTCGACTTGCCTGGTTTGACTAAGATACCTATGGGTGACCAGCCTTCCGACGTTGAGAAACAAACCCGCACACTCATCTCGGAGTGCGTTGCGAAGCCCAACAGTATCATTCTCGCCCTCTCTCCCGCGAACGTCGACCTCGTCAATTCGGAGGCCTTGAAGCTTGCGCGCCATGTAGACCCGACGGGACGAAGGACTATTGGCATGCTGGCCATGTTGGATGTCATGGACCATGGCACCAACGCCGTGGATATTTTTTCTGGTCGCGTCTATCCACTAAACCTGGGCTTTATTGGCGTCGTGAACCGGGCACAGCAAGATATCCAAAGCGGCAAGTCACTGCGCGAGGCGTTGAAGGCCCAGCAAGGGATTTTCAGGCACACGTGTTGCCGTGAAGCTGATTAGGGTCAATTCGATTGGATCGAGAGGGGGTTCGTTGAGCCAGTTGATGGCTTTTCGGATAGTCATATGTGAGGGGAAAGAAGTGTCGTTGGTCGTTCTTGCTTTGATAACGGCTGCTATCATTGCACAGCGGACAGAGATGGCTAGCTCATTCCGTACGGACGAGTGTATAGACGAGTCGAGGAAATTTGACAATTCTTGAGATTTTTGGTTATTCTTCTTCGATGGCAAGGCGTTAAGTACTGTTTTGGTGTCATAGAGCCTATTTTGCTCAAATAGCACTGCAAGCATAGCTGCTGCTCTGGTGTGTGCAGCAGATAGCTGCGGTACAACCTGTAGAGCAAGGTTGCTATGTTTTTCAAGTCCCTTTCTTCCACCGGTTCTGTTGGCTGCTATGTTGAATGAATCCAGCAATGCATCCTGCAGCAGATGACTCGACCTCCAGGCTGCGACACTATCGGCAAATGTTCGAACAGCTGGATCCTCCGCCACAACGTCTCGCAATGCTTGATCCTCATCGAGGCCTTCCTGGGTAGGTCGACTCCAAGTAAGATTCACAGCTCGCTGGACAATAGGGTCAAGTAAAACATCATTACACTCAATTTCAAGCAAGGCCGATAAATGGCTTGGGAGTGCATCTGGATGATCTTCGGTAGAGATCGATAAAGTTCCCGTGCTAGGTTCCACTGATAAGTTGCCAATATTCGTCCTACGTTGTTCGCAATCGTAGAGACAAAAGAGGCTAGCTCGCCCACTCGCCATAGTAACACACGACAGTGGAACGCTTTCAACATGATCCTTCCTGGACTGCATGGCAAAGTGCGGGACATAAAAATGGTAAGGACAAGGCGTGATTTACTGACTTCGGTATGCACCAGCTAGTTGTGCATCGATAGCAATATCCCAAGTCTTGATTCGACCCTTTTCGTCCTCTTCGGTGATGTCTGTAATCCAGGAATATACACCGAGATCAATTAGGCAGCAAACGCTGTATTCGACCCATCTAGAAGTGACGGCAGGCCATTCCAGGAAAAAACGGTGCTGTGGTACGCAGAGCCTCTGCATGCTGGTTAGCCATGCCTGCCTCTTGATTTCTGCTGGTGTCATCCTTATTCCTGCAGCTGAAGCGGATCATTCTCGGATTTTGGACGCGCGTAGAACAAGTAGAGGGAAACGAAAAATGCACTGCTAACAACAAGGCCGTCGGTAAGCAATATACTCAATATGGCCTTGAATTGCCATTCACTCCATGGCGCCAAATTCCGAGTCCAGACTAGTAAAGCCGTTTGCATAGACGTAAAGGTGGTAGCGACGAAGTCATTAAGGATATTTAACGGGACTGCCCGCAGTCCTTTCTCGTCGGGCTCTTTCTCTGTTGGAATATTCTGTAGAACCATCAAACCTGCAATAGTACCAGAAAGAGTTTGCTCCAAGGAGTCATGCCTCTGCGGACCTGTCCGGTCTGTTGCTGAGGTTTCGGATCGTCCTTAATATACGACTCGGCAAAGATGCATCGTGTCGGTGCCTTGGCTCGCATTAATGTAATCCGGGACTTTGATCATCCCTTCAGGTGGATTTGTAGACGCCGACGCCCTCCGATGGCTTGGCGATTCATCAGTGTACGAGAAACACTTGGACACTTGGTGGAGACTCGAAACGATCAAGAGTCCCCGAGTAAATGTCCGGCGAAGAGGTGGATCCGACAGAGGTGGATGCTGATTGTTCGATAATCACGGCGTTGTCAAGTTAGTGCAGTCTTGTTTTCCAAAGCTTTATTCTCTTCTTCAAGACGACTATTTCGAAACTCCAGATGCCGAATGTACTCGGTTGCCTTGGAGAGAATAGAAGCTTTGTTGAGTTTGTTTCCAGTTGAGAAATCGTCGTCATGCATCGAAGCTCCTCCATTCGTGTCTCTGGTCAAACCGCGTAGACTGGGAATGCTATCTCTGAGCTCCGTGATCTTTTCATTCAAGTTAGCTCTGTACCGTTTCTCTATGACGTTGTGAAAGTGTTTCTTTGATGGTTGGGATTTTGACTCTGGAGGTGAATCATCACCGGCCTCAACAGAGCCATCATCCTCACTAGAAGTCTTTCGCTTTCGACTTGAATTGTAATCTGCTCTAGCACCTCCAGTATTTCGACGTCGAGTCAGAGACACTAGATTTTGACCTTCAGACTGAATTCTGGATGGATTGGCCGCGATCTTTCTCACATCAGATGGCGGGAAGAGAGGATCGGATGCAAAATCTGTCCTATTGATGGCCGGAAATGCTGATATACTGAAGTTTGGACTCAGATCTGACGAGTCAATATCACTACTTAATATAGCACCGGGGCTTGCGTCGTCCCAATCCCACTGCATCCATTGTGACCAGTCCTGGTCTTGGTGGTTGTTGAGGTTTCCTGCATAGCCACCTAGCGACCCCAGGCCCCTACGGTTCTGGGGATCAGTCTTTTATAATCGAATATTTATGCTTATAAGCAGGCTCACCACGTAGGGCAGTTGGACCGCCCTTGCTCCCTAATCTATGCTTCGTGATACGGATTATAGCTAAACCAACAAAAATTAAAGTACAGAGAAAATAATTCCAAGAGTGCCAGCGCGCCAAGACCCCGTAAAAAAATCCAATAGATACCAGAACTCCGATTTTGATACACTAATCGTAACTCATGTTTCGTTCAAAGTGCTTCTCCAGGATGCACTCCATCGCTCCCATCAGACTGAATTATGGGGCAATACCTTGCGGAATAGCCGCATAGGGTCTGGTATCTTGAGCCTGATTCCCCCATGACCAAATGCCGGAGCCCATTGATGAGTAGTAATCAAGCTCTGAACCCAGTGCCGTTGTTAAATCTACCGTGCTTTCCCATAATTGTATGAATTCCGTGGAAGGCTGTGAATAGCTGGTAAAGCCATTGGTTGTAGCCTCAGCCGTGGTCGGGATTGAAGCTTGGGTTTGCGGTGCCATTGAAGAAGTTGTAGACGTTGTTGACAACGATAATTTGCGTGCTATATACGGGCTTTGCTGAGGCAGAACCTTTTCTACAAGGTCCAATAGTTGCCGCAAGAAAATATGTGCTCGCCGAGCAGTCGTATGGTGTGCACTCAATTGCGCTATCATCCGCATTCCATCTTCGAGATGTGCTAATGCTTCTTTATCATCCCGAAAGTCGGGATCGACGACGTGAGAAGCAATGATAAGAATAGCATTGAATACTGTTTCATAAAAGTGTTAGTGGATTTATATAGGTGAAAAAGTAGACGAGCCTACAATAATATAGGTTTAACCAACTCGGTCCGGTAACCGTCTTTGTTGTGTCGTGTCGACATCCAACCAGCTGTATCGTATCCTCTGCACTGCGAACGCAGATATGTCTACTATTTTGCATCATATTGGCGCGTAGGCCATCTGACAGAGGAGGGAGTCGCTCGCCTCTAGAAAGCACACTAAGGGATTTGACCACTGAGTGCCGGTGAATTAGAATTCTGGTCATGTTGGCTCTCATCGCCATTATCACCTTCTTGTCATCTAGGACCGACTCGTGCTCATAGATCCTAAAGGCAGAGGGGAGTTGAGCGTCCCAGGCTTCAAATTGTTCGTCTAGTTCCACGATCTTTTCTAGTGGCGGATCCACCAGTGTCAATGCTGATTCCATGATTCGACATAGTTTCACACCCTGAATTGAATGAGACATAGTGGATAAGATGGGCGTAGGAGGGAAGAGAAGCTGAGAGGGGTGAATACTATCATCATCCAAATCCTCAGGGAGTGGAGTAGTAAACGTGTTTGACGCAGTCGAAACGGGTCGCCCACATATGGTGCTCGCTAACTGATCGGTCATATAGCAAGCATACCACAGACGCTTGCGGACTTCTTTCTGGATGCAATCTAAATTCTCTGGTGGTGGCCGATGAAGTTCTAAGCCATAAGCGATCCTGATAGCCAAGCCGAGAAGAGTCCAGCTCTCATCGGGGAAATTTGAACTTTGAAGATAGCGAGCACCCAATAACAATATCTGTACTTTCTCGACTGACCAGTCAAACAATACAGTCGGTCCGACAAGAGTCATGGCGCGGTCGTAGTACTTTCGAGTCTGGACGGTAGAAGTTTCAAACCCATTCCACCTGTGTGCTGCCGAAATAGCGCAGATCATATTTATCATGGCCAGTATCAGTGGATCTTCAAATCGACGGGTACGGTCCATATTCAGAACTTGATCGATTCGAGGAAATGTTGAAGGAACGTGGAAGATTGGGGTTAAGACGTGATGGAAGTCGAAATACCGCTGGACTAGCTCGCGCACATCGGGAGGAAGATCGTGGAGTTTGGCATCAGGCATTTCGCGGGACGGATCGCGGGTTGACGAGAAGAATTGGGTGGATGATTGGACTTTGCTAGGAGCATCAGTATTCATAGCATTGAGGATCAACTGAGTGAACGAGATGGTGCCATCTCCGCCCAGGGATGGTAAAGGCGAAGCTGCTGTGATAGCAGCCGGGCTCCGGTCTGGAGCAAGAGACGAACGCGCAAGCGGCGGTAACGTAATAGGTTGTTGGATATTATGAACTGTGGGCGCTGGTAGTAAAGGCCCTGGAGGATTGTGGGTTGCGGGTTGATAGTTTGGTTCATGGCGATTGTTATGCAGGCTTCTCAGCTGTGCTTCGTACTGTTTGACTTTGTCTTCGAGAGAACGAATATAACTGTACGAATTCCGGTCAGCATTGATAGCCAGGCAAGAATGGTATACTCACTCATATGCGCCGGCATCCTGTCCGGAAGGTTTCTGCAGGTTGTTTCTTGGCGCAATGTGCTCGCATTTCGTCTTGCGCAGGCGACAGCTCGCACACGCGATAGGAACACGGTGACGTCTTCTGAGAGGTTTTGGAGCCGAGTCTGGGGTAGAAGCCGGACTGACAGCAGGTTTCTCTTGCGAAGAGGCCCGAGAATTCGGGTCCTCCATGAATCGCTTTCGAGGTGCTACAAGCGAGATTGGTAAGCGATAGACCTCACAGTCTGCCAAGGCCGGAGTTGCTGACTCTGTCGGACTTAGGCGGGGAGATAGACCACATCAGGCTGACAAAGAAAACATGGCCGAGTTGTAATAGTGGTTTGCTAATTGTCACGGGTATTTTTGAATGTAGAAGTTCGAGATTGAAAGCCTGCTGTTGAAACCAGGCTGCAGGCTGTTGGTAGAGAAGAGTTAAGCATCAATAAGCCAGTCAGTGGATGAGAACGAGTCTGTCTCTAGACGAAGAACAGGAATTGGCCAGATTCAGGGTAGTTGCGGCTTTGCGACTTTATTTATTACACTAGTCGTGGCTAGCCCATCTGAGCTAGTCTACCGCTGCTGCGCCGAACGTGTCTCGCATTGACCAGTTCCAGGCTGAAGCATTTTGAGATTTTCAGGTCCTTGCTCCGTACGTGTATGGTACGTTTTGTGTTTGTGGCTGACAAAAGTCGCTTAGCACACCGAGTCTGAACCTGTGCAGATTCCGTTCCCCGCTCACGAGCATAATTCAGCTTGACAGGGCTGAGAGGCGTTGAGCGTAATTCACTCTCCGCATCACGGAATACGAAATACGGACTACGGAGCCCGTAGAACCTCACCTTAACTTACTTAGGTAGTTGGTTTATCTCTGGCCTATCTGACCGCTCTACGTCTTGCCTAATGCGGACAATTCCACCGCAATGCCTCCCCTGCGGCAAACAAAACATAACCAGAGCCGAGACCTTGACAACACTTCTTTCATATACTCTCATTCCAGGTCCTGACACTCTCTACATTCAATTGGCTCATATCAACTGACTACCAGCGAATATGACTGCCCTCAAGCCCGGTGACAGCTTCCCCAGCGATGTTGTTTTCTCGTAAGTTGCAACTAGCATGAAGTAAACTCGCATGAGAGTCAATTGTCACTGAGATTCTGCGTCCATTGTAGCTACATCCCATCTGGTCCAGACGTACACCGCAAATTTGGTCCATTGGCTGTGGGATCAACCGTCAACACGCAGGATCATAGCGTAGTCAGTCTTACTTTTCTTTCCGAAACAGTATAGAGCCTAGAGCAAGCTGATCATACTCTCAACTATCGCGCGGCTTGCATCGTTGTAAGGATCCTGCTTCCGCTTGATTGAAGTAGCAAGCCTCATTGTGTCCCCCCCGCGCCCCTGAAATGAACAAATTCCGAAATCAAGAGCAGCGAAGACCTCCTTCTTGATAAAAGTCCTGGGATATCGTCGAATTTCGGCATTGGATCAATTCACTGGTACGATACTCGGTCTACTTTCGACTGATTTCGCGGATACCCAGACTAAACTGCATTGTGAATATAATTTTCGGAGTGGAAGCGGAGCAAGTAAAACCATGGGTGCGAAAGCATTCAAACTGTCGTCACGAGGCCTACGGCAACCGAAAGCAGTGGGGTGTGGCTAGAGGACATTGACACTCAGTGAACGTGGGAACTAACGTCAAATTAAACTTGGGACTAACTTCTTTAGGAAATGGTCGAGCGACACCTACCCGGGAAAGCAGTGGGGATGCATGCCTAGGTAGCCCCGCTCAATCTGGGGACGCGAGGGAAATTTGGCCAACCATTACGATACCCAGTCGCCCCACACTCCAAACTTTACAGTCTACTGAAATGAAACCCCTTTCACAACCACGGATTAGATATAGTGCAAAAAATTGTATTACCATACTTAGCACCACGTCCACATGCGCACGGTACAGCCACTTCAGAAGGGTCGGAAGCGTAGACTGCCGACTCTCCGATCGTGAGCTCTCGGACGTAGCGGACTCCGATCTCCGGTAAGTGAGGAAAGTGCTCATTCAAAGTAAGTGGTGGGAACTTCAATCTGTCCTATTATCAGTCCCGGCACTATCCAGATTAACGTTTCCTCAACCTCGGAGAACCTACTCGGGAGGCATGCTTGGACATTTCATGATGATGATTCGCTCCAATGTCGGACAGGCTTCACTACGTGTATTGCCGCGGAGCGTCGCGGAATAAAAGAACAGGCGTAGACCAGATGACCCCGGTAGATACGATACAATAGTGTTGATACTTCGCTCTTAATCCACTGCTTGCTTCCTCTTTGAAGGTCTGCGTTTTCCCTGGCTCGAAAACTTTGGGACTGGTCTTTCATCGTCTCTGCTTACCTCTCATCATTACTCTCTGCATCTTGCATGCCCACAATGGTCAACCCAAATACGGAGACCGATCTCAGTAGAACTGAGAGCGAGCATAACGAAAAGGTTTCCAGTTTGGAACATCCACAAGATGACTATCCTGTGGAATTCAGTATGGATGAAAAGAAGAAACTTATCCGGCGCATCGATTACAGGCTGATGACTAGCTTGGGGGGACTTTATTGTTTCAGCTTGGTAGACAGGACCAATCTCGGTTCTGCCTCTATCGCTGGGTATGCCAGTAATCAATTTGCTCCTTACTAGTATGCTGACGGTATGCGAAGCATGTCCAAAGATCTCCGTCTGGAGATAGGGAATAGGTACAACATCATTAACCTGGTGTTCTTCGTAACTTATGTTATTTTCCAGCCTTTGGCTGTTGTGCTTCTCCGCAGGGTTGGTCCGCGCATTCTTCTCTCTGCAATATCGCTTTCCTTTGGCACTGTGATCATCGTAAGTCAGAGTGGTTAGGTTTACATGGGCTTCCTGGTGTACACACTAAAACTTCGAGCAAGGGTTTCGGATTCGTTCACAACTGGACCGTGATGGTCGGTCTACGCATCATTCTTGGTGCTTTGGAAGCTGGCTTCTTTCCCAGCTGTGCATACCTCCTCAGCGCCTGGTACCAGCGTTATGAGCTGCAAAAACGTTACGCTATTTTCTATGTCATCGGAAGCTCAGCAGGCGCATTTGCCGGCATTGTTGCCTACGGCTTGCAGCACATGAACGGCCTTGGAGGGCTCGCTGGCTGGAGGTGGATTTTCATCGTATGAACCCTGGGCATAGCCACTTCTGAGCCATATACTAAGCACCCGTATAGGTTGAGGGCATTGTTACATGTCTTCTCGCCATATATGGCTTTTTCTTTATTGTTGACTTTCCTGAACTCTCAGCTAAGTCTTGGAGATTCCTCAAAAACCGCGAGGCAACATACATCGTCACTCTCATTGAGGAAGACCGTCATGACGCCTTGGTTGAGCCCTTCAAGATTGGAAACTACCTCAGGAATGCCCTCGACTGGAAGATATGGGCATTCGCTTGGGTCTATATGCTTACCAACACCCTCTCTTATGCCATTGCTATATTTCTTCCTATCATCCTCCAAAAGCGAATGGGCTTTGGTCTGGCAAAATCTCAGTGTCTAGTTGCACCGCCCTACGTGGCCGCTGGAATTGTCATGTATATTCAGGGCGTCTATGCCGACAAATGGCGAGTGCGTGGCCCAGTAATTATATGCAACGCCTGCTTTGGACTTGTTGGATTGTCGCTGCTGGGCTTTGCATCGAACAATAGCGTACGCTATTTCGGTGTTTTCCTTGCCACTATCTCCGCGAATGCGAATATACCTGCCGTTCTGGCATATCAAGCTAATAACATACGAGGACAATGGAAACGTGCCCTAGCGAGTGCTACGTTAGTCATGTTTGGCGGACTAGGTGGCATTATTGGCAGCACTATATTCCGAAATGTCGATTCGCCGAATTACCACCCAGGCATCATTGGGACAATTTTGTCCCAAGCGCTCATTATTGCCATTGTTAGTGTCCTCTCATTGCAATTTTGGCGAGCAAACAAAGCTGCCAACATGGGGCATAGAGTCATAGAGGGCGAGGATAATTTCCGCTACACCTATTAATCACGAATCTTGGTGATGACCAAGCTCAGAATGCCATGTTGATTCAATAGGATTCTATAATAGCAAATGAAATATTAATTGAATTTTGTATCAGACTGTTATCTTCTATATAAGACAATTAATTTAAACCAGTCCAGAATTTGTCTAGTGGATAAAAAGATCAGTCAGTATAAAATACTAGCTATGATTTTGGTACTTCCATGAGTTAAAGAATATCCTTGTCATATATCTACAGAGAGATGTAAGATCTTCTCAAGTGCCTAAAACAGAGTACATAGGATAAAGTTTATGTGGAACAGATGATATAGGAGACTAGCTATTACAATGCTTATGTTATGCGTTGAGCATATAACTAGTTAGCTAGTTAAACACCTATTCTCAAACTATGTATGTCATGGTTCCGGCTCTGGAGCAGGCTCCGGGTATGAGAGCTGGCGTGACAATCCTGGATTTCACGACAGGGGGACGGGAAATCTGAGGAACTGCTCGTTTCCAATATAGATTATTACCCGTTTATAAATGGCAACGTAACCCTCTAGCTACGAAGGACACTGTATTCATAGCTATGAGTTAGGAAACGTGTAAATTCTGCTTATGCAAGTGACCAGTATGAATGTGTTGGACAGCTGGACGCTGGAAATATCTTGAGCTTTTTGTAGTACGGATGCTTCCCGCTAAGCGGCGTCGTATTCGATAACTCTGTAACGCTCCGCTCTATACGACGTCCCTCCATCACAGAAACTGTCGGGATATATCCACCGTCAGAACAAAACTGGTGGTGACATGGTACTATCGACTAATCGATAACATCCCTTGCTTGGTGTGAGAATTCTGCGTTGGGCTGTGCTTGCGATCTTTACAGTATAATCCACCAAATCCTGGAGTTTAACAATGTATGCCATACGTCTGTCTACGAATCCCTTACCTCTCCGGTGGAGAATCAGTGGATAAAATGACATCCTCCCACTCGTCGAGTAATATTAATGTCTCTTTGCACTTTCGCTTAATTTGCTGGAAGGCTGAGGGCCCCAGTGGTAGGCGTGCCGGAATTGCCTTATGTTGCGCGACACCCTCCTGTTTCATCACATCAATAACAAGATCCACGGCTTTTTTGGGATCTCCTGGCTCAGTCCCATGCCTGGAGGCAATTATTTCATCTAAAACTTTAGAAATCGGTTTGTAGTCCCCGATAGTTGGCAAGCTGAAGTGTAGAGTGGCTGGCGACATAACAAGCAAGCATTGGATACCTAAGTGACAGAATTCCTGTTTCAAAGACTCGAATATGCCTTTTTTAGGACTTTCAGCTATTCGAATATATTAAAATGACCTTGAATCAAACCTTCCAAAGCGAACTTAGAACCGGCGTATGCAGTGCAGCCTGCCTGACCGCTCCATCCTGACTCCGACCCAATGACAACAATTACGCCGGCCTTTCTTTGCCGGATCAATAAATTGTCCACCTCTAGCACAAAATGTGAGTATTGTCCTTTAGAATATCATCGAGGCTCATTGAAAGCCGAAGATGGCTTACCCTATGTTTTCGAACCGTCCCGTCTCAGCGTAGCCGGCGCTGCTTAACCCCAAAATTGCCCCGCCCCCTTCAACGGAATGAGATAGCACAAAGTCACACCCAAAGCCCGAGGAGCCACTCATGATTAGCCACAGCGATGGCATCACAAAGTAGGTAGTCAAGTAGTAGCCGTCTCCTTACGGCCCCAAGTCCGATAACTCGAAGACTTTTAAGGATTTAAAGACTTGGGGAAAAATGAACCGTATTCACGGAAATTTCTTACCTTTGTCACATTTATAAAGGCTGGTGAGGGGATCATGTTCTTTCAAAATTCGGATAAACGCTCCGGAAAGTCGATCACGGCCGAGAATCAAGGTGAGAGATTTCCGATAATTTGCCGAGGTCAGGTTTAAGATTTCATGTCAAATTCAGGGTTACAAACCAAGAAAACATTACATCGATCACCCAACTATGCCCGGGTTTATATTTCCTCGGCAAGTTTACCAGCAGAATACGAGAGGCCGTAGCCTGATGCCTCAGTAGTACCGGGATAAGGTCGATATCTACCAGGGTAATACTGAGTCTGGGAAAAGAGACGCGGACTTGAGGTATGACCGTAAGTAAGCAAGCCACCATTCTTGCAAATTTTCAATATTTACAAGCAGGATCGGGTGATGGCCCCTGACGCGGTCCCTTTCAATAGGTCTCTGCCTTGGAGGAAGTCAAAAACTCTCTATTTACTGCAAGTACTGTAGTTAACGTATAATTTCGGACAACCCGGCCGTCCGAGGATACTCGTGCGAAGGAAAGACCTTTGACAAAGATCAACGATCCTCTCTGTCCTAGGAAATTCGCGTTAGCACTTTACTGACAGCAGTAAGCTTAAAACGAGTCTACTTTATACCATGATCCAAGTGTCCTATCCATCACTACGGTCGACAAGTGCATTAACTGTAGACGCAACCCACTTCCAATAAGTTCCGGGCTACCGTATATTCTGCGCTTCAGTAGACATCGATATTGTAGGAATTGGGTAGCACGGTCCAATTAGGGGCTACGGATGGATCCTATATATAGCTAAACTAGTGCGTTAAACCCAAATAGGAAGCATGTATGCTCGAAAAGCAAAGGTCAAATTGATTCATGTAGATAGATATATGTGTCCTCTCCATGTCCGGTTCCAATACCCCTGAATCCCATACGGCAGTAGCCGTAGCGTAAGGTTACGTACACCAAGCACAGACAAGTTGTCTTTGCTTCTTCTGACGGGAGGATATGTCCCGACAGTATGCAAGGTCATTGCAATTGTAGAACCCTGGTTCTATTTCTAATCCGCAAATAGTAACCTACAGAAGATTCGGACTTTTATGATGCCAATAACTATGACGGTATGATCGCAGGGTAAGGCACTGCGAATCCACCGACACGGCTACAACTACTCCGTACTCGCACATTGGTCGAACGGCTATAATATCTCTATGCGACGACTTGAGTGCTGAGGCGTGATGACGGGAAAACGGAGGAAAATTCAAGGTGGTGGGACTCCGCGGAATATCTGAGAACCTCGGAAAAGAATGTTTAGAGGATATGCCGCAATGACAGCATCCACCATAGTACGTAGATGGAGAATGATCTAGCTCATCTAGTTTTAATTTGATTCCGCTCCTACATAGATTGTGGCTTGGGATTTATGAAGGCCAGACATCCTGATATTCATTGCCTTGCAAGTCGATTCACCAATTTTTCAGTTCGAAGGTACGATCAAAACCATCTCATATCTAGTGCCACGCTTGTGACAATGTGTGACGCAAAAGAAAATTCATTGCGGCGCAACTATGGCGATTATCAGCTAGAGATCTACACCGAAGGTATGCTTGGCAATGTGAGGCCTTCGGTGACTACAGATTCGCGAGTGCTCGAGGACCAGGCCAAGCGTTGCTTGGCCCCCACTGCATACCAGTATGTGGCCGGTGGTGCAGGCGAGAAGGCGACAATGGAGAGTAACCGCTTGGCTTTTCGTCAGTGGAAGTTGTACGTTTGCGTACCCCTGCAAAGGAGATTACAACTGATCTAATTTAATAACGTACTCAGAATTCCACGGTACTTGCAGCCGATTCAACAACGCGACCTGTCCGTCGAGTTGTTCGGGTGCAGGTACAATAACCCCATCCTGATGGCACCAATTGGCGTGCAGTCCATCTTCCATAAAGATAGGGAAGTGGGTCTGTCCCAGATCTGTGCGGAAATCGGAGTGCCCTATATCTTATCGACCGCGTCGACATCCTCCATTGAAGAGGTTGCTACGTCGAATGGACCGGAAGGACAGCGGTGGTTCCAGTTATACTGGCCAGCAAATGACGAGATAACTCTGTCTCTACTGCAACGAGCAAGGCAAAATGGGTACAAAGTCCTCGTGGTGACCCTAGACACTTGGGTGCTGGCTTGGCGACCAGCAGACCTAGACTCAGGCTATGTGAGTTGACCTATCCCAGAGTGGCTTGCTCTGTCAAAAACCAGATCCTGACAGTTACTACTAGCTACCTTTCATCGACGGCACCGGAAACAGCATCGGATTTACTGACCCTGTGTTCCGCAAAATCTACGAAACAAAATCTGGAAAGAAAATCGAGGATGATCTGGTGGCCGCGTCACAAGCGTGGCTTTCAAGTGTGTTCACCAACGCCTCGCATACCTGGGACCAGATTGAATTTTTGAAGAAGCACTGGGACGGACCAATCGTGCTGAAAGGTATTCAGCACATTGAAGATGCCAAAATGGCTGTCAAAGCTGGAGTTCATGGGATCATAGTTAGCAACCATGGGGGTAAGATATGCGGGCTGAGATAGTCATATAGTCACCCTTGCTGATGAGTAGCTAGGGCGCCAACTAGATGGTGCGATCGGATCTCTAGAGGTCTTACCTGAAATCGTGGAAACGGTCGGAGATCGTCTGACTGTACTGTTTGACTCCGGCATCAGGACTGGACCAGACATCTTGAAGGCTCTCGCTCTAGGCGCCCGAGCGGTGCTGGTGGGCAGACCTGTGGTATATGGTCTCGCTGTCGGGGGAAAACAGGGTGCAAAGTCCGTACTACGAGGTATCCTCTCCGATGTCGATCAATCCATGGCGCTGGTAGGCATTAGCAACCTTGGGCAGTGCGACAGCTCAATCCTCCGGCGTGTGCAGTACGGAGGAGATTTACATTCATCTCTATAACTGCGGGTTGCTTCTTGCGTTACCAAGACCAACTCTTCACAAGGGGAAGAGACAAAGTTAGAACGATGCGAACCTGGATTGTGGAAGGCACTTGTGGGCTAATCTTGACATTCTCCAAGTGTGAAATTCTGTAACCCGCTATCAGACCTTTATAAGTGTCGTTGTGATTATTGGAAACCCCCCAATCCTCCAGCCGGTCAACTGGCTGTCCAAACCGTTAGCCACCAACTAACTCTGAGCTACAGATCATAGCATTTCAATTCTAGATATATTTCCATTCTCCGGGGATTCATTTTCGTTTTGTTAGATATTTTGTTGACGAGCTAAGTCCCTTGATACCTGCATGGCTCATGGAACGGGGGTTATCAATCACATGTTCAATAAGCTTCTTGAAATAAACGATAGAACAAAGTTCCGTCGAAAGGGAATCTGGTGACTTGTATAATTTAAGACTTTATAACCTCATTTAATCGTCAAATTTTCAAACTTTAATTTAGAAATAAAAGGTTTATATTTGAGCTTATTTCTACTTTTCGAACACAATGCGATTACCGACGGTACTCAACTCCTCGATCGTCGCCATACCCATCCTTCAGATAGATCGGATTAGGCATCCCTAATGCTACCCCATCTGGAGTGCCTGTCAGAATAACGGTCCCTTTCTCTAGTGTCTGACCTCGACCAAGGAAAGCAATGATCATCTTTACTCCAAATATCATATCGTTCGTATTTGAATTCTGCCTCTCCCCCCCGTTCAATCGTGTCTGGAATTGCAGGTTGTCTGCTGCACCCACAACCTTGGGTGAAACCAACATTAGTCCGATGGGACAGAACTTGTCAAACCCCTTGCTGAAGCACCACTGAAGCACGACACCTGCATATGCAGGGTCTGACCGTGAAGAAATGTCATTCGAGACGGCGTAGCCGGCAACGTACTCAAGAGCCTGAGCTTCGGGGATATTCTTCCCAGTCTTGCCAATAACCACCGGTAACTCGCCTTCACAGTCTAGTTGTTCAGGATGCTGCACAATCCGTGGAATGGGAATATCCTCGTTGAATGAAGCCAGAGAATGGGAAGGCTTGATGAACATTGAAGGATACAGTGGTTTGCGGCCACTTTCTAGAACCCTGGGTATGGACGTTAGGTATAAGGTAGAACTAGCAAAGAAGCGTGTGGTAGACCTACTTTTCTTGGCGTTTAATTGTGGGAACATCGGAAGGAGCAAGAAGACCATCCAACATCCTGACATGTACTTTCTCCCCAGATGTTATATTGAGAGAAAATATGTCATCGCCGCATAATTTGTATGCGAAGAGTTCTCCTTTGTCATACATCTGTGCCAGCTCCGAACCCTTGTGAATACATGGTTCACCAAAACATTGACTTCCCGTATCGTCGGTGAATCTAATCACTCGGTTGTAAGACATTCTTGGTTATGCACGGAGACGAGTCCCAGGGAACGACATCGATCATTGCGGGGCAGAAGGCCGGCTAGCCTCGCCGGGAGCGGGACCTGTTGCTCGGAAGGGGATATATTAGTAGCTACCTCCCTCCGAATATTCACTCCGCTTCCGCCCGGGCTCTGCTGTTTTCCCTATGGACACCACCATGCAATTTCAGATATATCACCTGAAGTCTGTACAGCTTCCCCGAAAGATGGCCTCCCAAACCCTTTCATCCGAAGCAGCCAGTCCAGGAGCCGAGCGGGAATCCAGTGTAGAGGCTGCTCGCCCGAAACGACAGAAGATTGCGCAGGCGTGTGAGCCTTGTAGGAACCGTAAGGTCAAATGTGATGGAGCCCATCCTGGTAAGTCAATCTGACCCCCTTTGGTCTTATTTACTCAAATCACGCGCCGCGCTGCTTACGAAATCAGTCAGATTTACTAGCTAACCTTGACATACACAACGCAGTTTGTGGAGTATGTGCGAAGAAAAGGAAGAATAAACGCGTCGACTGTATCTACAGAGAGAATCCAGCTGTTGATGGTTCCTCATCTCTCGCACCGCCAACTGGCGATCCTGAGGCCCTCCATGCTCGTGGGGATATTCAAACTTTCAGCAACCTATCAATCCCAAATGCAGCGGTTGTAGTGGGTAACGGTACAGACATTGCCTCGAATGGTCAAGCGGTAAGCTCGTCGCATGATGTGGACCTCAGTGGCGACAATTTCTTCAATGCCAATAGCGCGCATAAAATACCATCTGGTGCCGATTCCATGACGGGAGCTATTCGATCCGAGGGACGGGCATCTTTTGGTAGTAGTAGTGCCAGCTCCTTCATCAAGCAAATCAAAGTGGCGGTGGACCGAAAGGTTGGCCGCCCGTTGCGACCACCGCTGCTCTGCACAAGCTCTCTTCGGACACCAGCATTTCATAACCCGTTGCAGCCAACTAAGAGTTCACTGGATTACACGTTACCTCCGTGACGCACTGCGGATGAGTTAACGGCCATTTATTGGGAGTTGGTGCATTCTTTGTATCCGTTCCTAGACAAGCAGAGAGTGGAGGCGGCATATGACTCGATCTGGACTGGCGCCGGAGTTAACAGTGTGTACAATGAACGACTCTTGGTGTCCACGGTGAATATCATGATGGCAATAGGTTGTCAATTTGCCCAGTCAATTCCTCCTAGAGACCGATCTCGGGTGTCGAACGTGTACTTTGTACGAGCGCGTGAACTGCTACAAATTAATCTCTGGGAGGAAGCTTCTGTAGAGCTGGTACAATGCTTATTACTCATGTGGCAGTATCTTCAATGTTCAAATTCTCATCATCAGTGTTGGATATTTGTCGGACATGGAGTGAGAGTGGCACAAAGCCTCGGATTCCATTTACCAGAGTTCAGTGCCAACATGCAGTCATCCATGGAGCGAGAACTGGCGCGAAGAATCTGGCATAGCTGTGTCCTCATGGATCGGATTCTTTCCATGACGATTGGCAGGCTCGCCATCATACCCAAGTCCCTTGCCGAAAGGGTTCCGTTGCCTGAGGACATGGATGACATACACCTATCTCGCCATACTTACGACATCAAGCCTAAGCTGCCAGGCGAGATGTCAGTAATCACTTTTTATATCAAGACTCTTCAGCTTTACTGTGATAGCTCACAGCCATTTGGGCTCTTGACTAGGAGGTGGAATGGTTGGCGGAATGGTTGGCGGAATGGTTGGCTATATGACGGAGCTTCCCGTCATGAAGCTATACCGAGATAGGGCTACAACCCTAGCAATCGCCATATCGGGATCTGCCTTCCTGGCGGTACTGTATTGGGAAAGGGGCCTCGCACAGAGAGCATACAAAGGGCCTCCCAGCAAGGCAGATTTTGGCTTCTTCTTCTTCTTTCCTTCTCCATGCTTGATATTGCCTGTAGACCCGGTGCACCTAGTTAGCGAGATAGTCTCAATATCAGGTTTTGACCACTGTCACATTTACAGCATTGTGAATGATACCCTTCTCCAGTTCTACAGTGGCGACAAAGATCAGGACCATGTCAGTGATCAATTACGGCTATACTCGTCACCTGCAGATCCTGACCATATTGCCATGCTGTTCAAACTTACCTGATGATATGGGAACGGGAACTTTCAAGTCAACTCCGCATCTCCTCGGAGAGATCATGCGTTAAACCTCTCTTTCGACGCCAAGCCATTATTTTTAGGTGCAGGTAAGTTACATAAATCCATTAAAACAAAGTAAGATATTAACTGAGTTGTAACTATTGAGGTTTCTACATACTCGTATACTCCTTCTTCGCCCGGTGCTCTCGCGTTTGTGCCAGCCAGAGGCTGGTACGCCTGTGGTTTGTCTCATCGAGGTGAGCCTCATTGGACAGACGATATCTCAGTGTTCGACGCTGTGTCTCCATGCAGCTTACGATCTTATCGAACTTATCCATACGAATCTCCCAGCGGACGGCAGCCTTGGCCTTCTGCCAGCCTGCTGGTATTGTGTGTATTACGTATACACGGCGGCAACCGTCCTGCTAGCCGCCAGATTGCGGCCTGTAGTTCAAGCGAGTATACCAGATCATAGCCTTCGTGAATCGTGGGCACATGCTATAACCATACTCAAATCTCTCGAGTGCTTTGGTGACTCACCTCGTCGTTGTGTTGCAGCATTGGAAATCATGTCGGTTAACGTTATGACAGCGGGGGCAGAACCAGCTGCTGCTGACGTCGGCTCATTTGATCTCCACAGGCGCGGATATATGGCAACAGGAAATCGCACGAGTGAGCGTTCAGAGCGAGATCAAGATCAGTGGGGTAATATTGATTTTAACGATATCATGTTAAACATGAACGACTTGTCTTGGTTAGATAGCATGCCGGGCTCTGTTGTATAGGTGGATTAATCGCTAACAAGATTGGTTACAGCTCAAGAAGGACTGAGCCAAAATTTGAATGAGCAAGTCTGGGCCTTTAATGCCACTTGTACTTATATTGCTAATATTCCTGTTCCATCTTTACCAGCCTGGAATACGTATATTTCTCATACACAGTTGCTCTTAGCTCCTCTCACGTATAATCAAGGCCTGGGTGCTAGGTTGACATCCTCCTTCTCTTTCGTTCGTGCTTCAAAAAATTCGTTGGTCTATGGTGATGTTTATGCTTCAGTCAACTATTACAGCGAATTTTGGGTGTTGGCATACCATACCTCTTTGACAATATCATAGCCGAAGAGCCATGGTTGAAATTCTGGGTCATTCCAACGATTTGAATCCTGTCCATCCCTTTCTGCAGCGATTCTCATCTCTTCTGGTGTCCGCTTCCAGTTCCTGTCTCGCAGCTCCTGCGCCGGACCATCAGGGAGATGCCAAACATCCCCATTGGATCTTGCTCCTTTTTGGACTGTCTCGCATCGTGGTTTGCGAATGGCTTCGAAAGCTCGCAGCAATGCAGGAATATCCTCAAGCTGTTCAGCTCTTTCCAAGCACTCAGCTAGGCATGCACCATCTTCAATCGACTGTGCAGCACCCTGAGCAAGATACGGGACCATGGCATGTGCTGCATCGCCAATAAGGACAACGTTTCTACTGACCCATTTGGGAAGAGGCGGTAGATCTGCGAGCTTCCACTTGAGGACGTCCGAGATACTCTCCAAAACACGTGTAAGCCTCGCTTCCCATCCTGCAAATTGAGCCTTCATCTCATCGAGATTGCCGGGCTCGCTCCAACGGCCAGCCTCGCCTTTACCAGGGTGGGACATGACGACGTTGTACATCGCTCCTTTACGAATCTGATATCCCATGATGTGGCGCCCTGGACCAATCCAGCAGTTTGCATTGGCGTCTGAAAGCAGAGCTGCCATCACCGGGTCCTTCTTTATATCCTCTGCCGGTACTGTGGCTCGGAATGCACAGTTCGGTGAGTCGAGCGGCTCAATGCGGCCCGCAATAGAATGACGTACTTTGGATTTGATGCCATCTGCTCCGACTATGATATCGGCTTAGATTTGCTGGCCGTCTGAAAGATTAACAGTTGTGTTGATCTCATCGACGCTGTCGACCACAGCCCCAAGGTGGATGATAACACCGTTCGTAATTGCGACCTCGTACAATAATTTCTGGTAATCTGCACGATGGATCAACCAGTATCTGTGGAAAGTGTCAGCAACTTGTTTCCGCTTGAGTACCAGCTTTGGTTATGAGGACATACGGAAATCCGTATTTTTCCCTGAAGCTAGCATCTAGAGGGGTAGCAGCGATGACATCTCCAGTACAATATCTCCGGACCATGATATTCACTGGGGAGGTAACAGTGTCCTCCAACTCCTGTCTTAAGCCGTACCCGCACACGACTCGACTTGAATTAGGCGGTATCTGAATACCAGCGCCCACTTCATTGAGCTTAATGGCAGCTTCGAAAACTGTAACCTTATGGCCCTTCTTTGCCAGAGCGATGGCAGCACCTAATCCTCCAATCCCCGCACCAACTATGGTAATGTTGAATTTCTTTGGCATATTGAGGGTTAGTAAATTAAGATAGATAGCTTTACACTGGCTTCGAAGCAGGAGATGAAAGATGCAAATTGGATGACGGCCAACTCTAACCAGGAAAGTAGAACGTATACTTGTATCATATCAATATTTAAAGCTTGAAAATTCATAATACCCCCAGCAGGTCTAATCCATATGGAAGATACTTAGCTTATTCCGATCATGTGTCAAAAATTTCAGGGGGTTGGTTTCAGTTCAGATACGCTCTGGGCTCCTTGAGGCGTGTTGTCGGCCGAAGATGAAAGTGCGGAACGCGGGATTGGACTTCGGAACTGGATGGTCCTTCTCCTCGCTTCAAATATAGTCCCAGTGCATGTGAAACCGCATGTGGGACGGTTGATGTTCCTCGCAAACGACTGGACAAGATCGCTCAGCCTGGTATCCTTCTCCCTGTGGCAAAATTCACAGACTATAAGTAACACAAGTATGTGTGAGAGCACAGTCTTAACCACTCTCATGTACAAAAACCCCTTCCTGCTTCGACGAGATGTGACGTCCTTATGTTCTCGTGTATGTTGAAACCATTCGTACTCAATCTCATCATTTGAAAAGCTGGACTCGGCTGTTGGAAATTTGGAACCGGTTTTCAAGGTAAGGAATGGAGGAATCGCGCTTGCTTCTTCTCTAGAGCCGTTTCTAGAGATTCGAACCAGGCTTGAATTATATTCGGATCCTCAGCAAGATGATATTTTGGATCAATAGTCTTTTGTTTCCGAATTTGGTAATTCTAGCCCTAGTCGAGTGAGAGGTCGCTGCCTCCAACGATCCCCAAGCCGTGGGGAATCTGCCGCGTCAATATACATGGTTTGAAGTCTCTTTTCTAAGTAGTTACGAATCATATAGGTAGTTGGAGGAATCGTCTATCGTGGAGATTATTTCTCCATAGTTTTATAGCGCTTTCTTGATCGTCCGACAGTTAGTCACGCGCTGGTCGTCGGCTCAGTTGAGTAAGGAACGTCAATTCCTGGCGTTAAAGTCATAATTATTTGTCTCAGGTTTTTCGCAAGGATCCTGATGCTTTCTGAATCCTTGCTTCCTGTCTTTTGTATCCTCGGACTGGCAAGATTTATATCAACCGCCTCAGTCCTCAGCTCGCGTCCACATCTCCTCTCCTCAACAGCTTCAGACTACTATGCTTTATTACTTAGTCTATATTGATCAGTTTGGAATACCTGGATATGATAAAAGAATAAGTTCGTCGCTAGTGTTTTGAGACTCCTGACACCACTTATTGCTAAGACTACAGAAGAGCTACCTAGTCAGAAGTTGGTTACATTCACGGTAGATACCGATCTTTATTGCCCGTTCTGCATATCAGCCCACTTTGCGAACTCCATCGATTCATGGAAGTCACTCAAATATCTTCCCTAGACACCGAGGCTAGCAAAGTCAAACTCGAGTGGGGCCTTTGTGTTGGCGATATCAACGGGTTTATGCGTGACTGTAGTGCACCTGCTATAATTAGATTTCCTCAGGTGGTGACCCAAGGATGGCTTGCCAACGAAACGGTCGTCGATCCAGCGGAGCCATTCCGGTGCTGAGCTGATAGGAGTGGCTGAATGGTCCAGTCCCGGGTATAGTCTTAGATGGATCTCATTCCCAAAACCACAGGAAAGATTGGCGTTATGAATGGTGGACTCTGGCAACACAGAAGTATCGTTGAGGCCGTGGACGATCATCAAGGGACGTGTAGCAGAAGCACCACTGGCGGGGGCATTAATCCGCTGCCATTCTTGAAGGAAGGGGTCGTTAAGTAACGCGGAGCCATTTAGCAGTTCATTCAGGGTTAAGTCTAGCGTCAGACCCAACATGGCCGTGGTGCAGGACTGAGTAGTCTCGGCCAGATCGAGACGTCGCTTTATACCTTCACCGAGGAAGGCGAGCGGGCTCTGCGGGAATGCATTCTTAATAGCGACACCGAGAGAGGGAAGCTCAGCAGTGATAACCCAGTGATGGAAGTCGGGCTGCTGGAGGATTGTATTATAGGAGTGTAGGACCATATCGTAGATTTTTGAGGAGGGCGATATGGCAACCCCGCCAAGATAGCCAGAGTGGTGAGCTTGCACCATAGGGTGTTCTGATAGCTTCCAGACGGCACCGCCGCCCTGAGAATGACCGACACTGACCCATTCATGGGTGAGAATAGACCCAAATGCCATACCCGCTGCCTTTATGGAGTAGACGACATCATTTGCTTGGGCCGCGAGGCTGCTGTACTTGTGCGTGGTAAAATTATTGCCGAGGCCTGCGTAGTCGGTGGCCACCACAGCGTAGCCGCGTTCGATGATCGGGCTCCAGGTAAGGTAATCAAAAAGAGATGGCGAAGACGAAGGGGCACATCCGCGGTATACTCCAATTGTCCCATGGGCGAAGGCGACCACAGGGATCTTTTTTGAACCTTCGGGCACATTAAAAGGTAGCGCGATAAAGCCACTAACAGGAACAAGTGAGCCATCAATCTCTTGCGAAGTATATTGCATTTTCCAGACTGAGATGCCCGCGGGCACGTCCAGAGTGGCTGGGTCAACAGGGGCTATTTTCAATAGATCGCCTGGCGCCGACGATGAGAAATTTGCGGCGGTGTCATAGAAATCGAAGTCGAACGCCATACCCGTCGTTACGAGATCGGCTTTATTGGTAATTGACAAGATCTCCTGGCACTTGGAGCCACAGCCGTACTCCTCCATTATCTTGACTGACACATTAAAATTGTTCGCTTGTCCGACATTTCTTGCCAGAGTGGCTGAGGAAATTGCACCCAGGTAGAGGCATGAAAGGGGATAAATTTGTAAATGGCTAAACAGCATTTTGAATAGTGCGAATACAGGCAAAGAATGAATCTCAGTTAATTCAGTGGGATGCTGCGACATACTTATACTCCAAGCATTACAGTCCTTTCATTCTTTCTTCGGTGCTCAGGATTGTTGCGTTACTCGGCACGGCCTTTTTGGGTAATAACTTCACGGGCGTTGATCAGTTATCAGCAGCCAGATTAATTCCCAGTATTTTGTGTAGGAGAACGCAGGACATTTGAGCGAAAATTTTAAGGAAGCTTCACTAGCTCCTAGCTAGTTCTGTAGACGGTCAGCATCCGTGTGCCCCGAACGAGAACAGATTTACTATCCGCTACATACCATGGCTGAAATTTCAACAGGTGCAATCTATTAAAATTGCGCTAACCTTTCCAGGCAATAATTGAACGACGACCAACAGTGGGAGCAGGTCTTCACGGAGACCAAACCCACAATAGGCCAGAGATGGTTCTAATGATATGGCTACCGGTGCAAATGGTGTTAGCCGGAATATTTGAAACTCTACAATCGCCCCTGGCTTAACTACGTACTTCAATACCATTAACTTGACGTCTTTTCATTCTTTCAAACTTTCACCAACCCATGGTGATGCCGCGCAGCTTGTATCCTTACTGAGCCGTGGTCGCCCAATTCTTTTCGGGGTACGACATTTGACAGAATTTTGGTGATCTTACCAGACTAGTGATCGAGTGCAGCTGGTGCCGACTGTAGTGGTAGTAGCAATCTCAAGTCCTCAACTAGGTACTTAAAAGTCCATATTGCTATTTCTGAGTGGTAATATGACGCACTTAATGAAACCGCTTGCGGTAGTCATCGTTCGAATATTACCTAAAAGGGTTAGTGTCAATTTTAACAGACGGTTTCCAAAAGGCTGGCAAAAAGCACATTTAAATACGATGCGGTTCAATGTGTTGTTTGTGATTACTTTAGGAATACTGGCTACACTGGCCACAGCCACTCATCCACGTTTTCCCTGTTAAGAGTATGTACCAGTCAGTACCTGGACTGGGATATGCATTTAGGCAGCAGTCCCATTGTACATTTAATGATCCCAAGCCCTACGTTACAATATTCTCTGGACTTTCGTTGAAGCCATGGCGCGAGGTCGTCTTCGAGGATTGATTGCGTTTGCATTGCTACTCATTCTAGCATGTCTATCCGCTCCTTCAGTCCAAAGATTATACTATCTACTGCGACTGCCGTTCATATGGCCCAAGTCTTCGGCCCCCTCGGTCATCTCTCAGCAGAACGACCAGTTTGATGTGACGTTTTCGTCATTTTCTGCCAATTATTCGACGGAGGATGTGGGTTTGCGCCCGGTGATTCCAGCGAAACTGCATCATATCCACCTCGGTCCAAATCCTCCACCACCGGAATGGCTCACAGCGAGGGCCGATTGTCTCAAACAGCACGAATCATGGGAATTTTTCCTCTGGGATGATAAAAATGCGCCGCACTTCGTAGAGAAAAATTACCCTCATCTCTATGATATGTGGAAGAGGTATCCATTCGTGGTCCAGCGAGTGGATGCTCTACGTTACATGACGCTGGAGAAGTATGGGGGTATGTTGCTCGCGAAATATCATAAAATAATTCCCGTCGGATTGCTAGGCTGACAATAAAAATGGTATCAGGTGCTGTTCTAGACTTCGACCTTGCGTGTAAACGATCCCTCGAGCCTCTTCGTAGGTTTGACTTTGTCGCTCCGGCTGCACACCCTACGGGCTTTTCGATTGGCATGATGCTCGCCTCGCCCAATAACACCTTCATTAAGTCTCTGGTCGACAGCTTACCTATGTTTAACCATATATGGCCATTTCTGCCGTATGCGACAGTGATGTTTAGCACTGGTTGCCACTATGCTTCGTATGTGTCTCAAACGGTCTATGAATACGCAATCCCATCTGTTATCAGTGACTAAGTTGTCTGTATAGGACCGTATACACCCTCCAAAAAAACCGATCGAGTCTTCGAATTCTCTCTGGGGATTCGGACCACCCGTCCATGCATAAGCTGAATGGATATGTTGATACTCCTCTGTTCCGACATCTAGGTTCCTCCTCATGGCACACCAAAGACGCCCATTTGATACTTCTGCTCAAGAATATTGAACCCAAGTGTATCTTCCTCGTCGCTATTATGATGGTTGGGGTACTGGGCTTACTGCTGCGATATTCCTGTCCAGTGCGACATCGTTGGCTGTCACGCCAAGACATCGAATCTCACCAACGAAATGCTCTGGCCAAGATGTCGCGTAAGTATACGTAGATATACTGCTTTTTGTGTAATATAGCTATCTTGCAAATTTATTTGTTGTCTACCTAGACTTTCTATTAACGGACCGATACACTGTGTGAAGGACTTGTAAATCCTTGGATAAAAGTTTTATTTTCAAGAGACGCCATGCCTTGACTTTTCACATAGCATCCGGCGGATTGGTACCTAATTTTATCCAATTTACTAGAATGTGTTGAACCGCATATAACAGCTCATCACTAGATTGTATTTATGAACACTGGCTCTCATATTGACCAAAGGCAGCCCGGGATTCAAGGTATATTAAAGATAGGCTCTAGCTTGTCAGCCAGTTGACGGAAGAAAGCAACAAGTCCAGCTCTGGCAATACTCTTTCTTGAGTAGCCCTCAAGAACTGTCAACCTTCAGTCATACGAAGCACCAATTGACGTTACATTGGCCATTGATTATATTGATTGAAGAATGAATGGTTGGGTCTGTTGATGGTCCCATACTGAACGGTTACGCGCGGATAATGCGGCGGCATGACAACGCTATGTATGATATAGTCCAGTGTTCCATTACACGACTAGCGCCAGCACAATCAAAAATTCATTGCTAATGACCCTCAGGCATCCAATAAATGTAGGCCAAAACCTCAAAACCCCTGTTTGTACATCCAGTCGTGAGCTACAGTATATACTACAGAAGCTCCATACTGCAGATTGATGCAGTGGCCAATTCCCGGTAACACGCTGTACGTGAAGTTAGAAGCTGCAGGGAAAAGAGCAGAAACTTTTGCAGGGGGGGAATTCGGGCCCACCCCACAGTCGCCGCCGGGCCCGGAGCCGTCAGTCGTTTGGGGGACAAAGCAGAAAGCTGCGTCTTGTTCACCAGTAATTATCGTCACTGGGCCACTGTAATCATGAGCCACTGCCACTCTAAAAGAAGCAAGCTCGCCGATGGAGACGGTCTGCTGAAGTTCAAAATCATAGTGGGAAATCTGGGGATCAAATGTGCCGTTACGACCATAGAATGCTGCCTGTCTTCCGAGAAACGACGAAGTGACCAGGTACCCGTCACTGAGTCCCGCAAACTTAGGGGAGTATTCTCCAGCTGGGATCATATCCGTAGATACGCTTAGCCCGGATGCATCGTCGCCGCTGATGCCAAATCCAGTGAGGACCAGTGCGTCAACAGCAACGGGGTATGTGGCAGCCAATACGTTGCCGATCAAGGAGCCGAGGGAGTGACCGACATAGATAACCTTGTTGAACTGGCGGCCGACGAACCGGCCAGCTTTTAGGCCGTCCGCGACGTGAGCTATAACTGCAGCGTGAAAGGGAACTTGGACAACGTTGAATGGGTCAGGATGACTCGAGGCACCATCTCCAGCCCGGTCAATGGAGAGGGTAGGATAACCATTCTGATTAGCGAACTCGACCCATGAGTATTGACCAGACTGGGGAGTGGAGAGGTCCAGAGCGGACCAGTAACTCTTTGTGTACGTTATGCCGTGGACGAGAAGCTGAATCGACGTATTTCGACCAGCAACATTCACCGTGGGCTCACAATATCTGGCACTGATATTGACTGCAGTTGTCAAGTTATGGTAAACTGAAGGGCTGGAAATGATAAAGGCCAGGAAAGTCGCAACTGATGAACTACCCATGAACCTCGTACTGTTGACTTGCTGGGTTTGAGAGGTGATCTCCAGTGGGATGAAGAAGTCGTCGCAGTGCTGTGCAGTACTGCGGACTGTGAGCGAGATATGAAGAAGATGAAAGAGTAAAAGCACAATGCGTAACATGATTGACTAGAAATGTGAAAGAACGTGTGAAGAAAAAGAATCATGCAAATCTATGCGGTCTTTTACTGACATATGACATGTGTCTTGTCTGGTGTGTAGCCAAGCCTTTTTATATAGAACCTTGCATTCCCATAGGCTTGAATGGCATGCAGTCTTGATAGAGTGCAGCGTAGCTCGCGAAGTGGATGCCTAAATACGAAATTACATTGAGTTAAACCAAGGTTGGGTTGAGATTTGGTTACACCGAAGTCCGCGCTTAAGTCCTTCTCGGCCTTTTTAGGGCCGATGTACATAGTACCGTCTTTCACTAAGTAGAGCATACTCCGTAGGCAACGGACGGTTATCCCCACAGATCTCGGAATGGCACAGTTACCCAGTCCCACTCCCCCACTCCCCCACCGCTCCGTAGGCCACGGACGGTTCTTCCCGCAGATCTCGGAATGGCACAGTTACCCAGTCCCATTCCCTCCACCCCCCACCGCGTGTTCCGACTCCTCTTCGTTGTCTTTGCTGAAGAGATGCGTGGCGCCGATGATCCACTCTTTAGTGGGCCTGATTCTGAAACCCACCAATAGAATGACTTAACTCCTTTTCGGCCTTTGGAGATTGGAGGGTAATATGATGGGACATCATAGAGCTATGCGCGTCTTCGGAACTTGTGACAGCTCTTCTCTTGAGGTATTTAAAATAGGGATAAGAAACTCCTCTGAGTTACAGCCGAACTTCCAAACTTTTGGGGGTAAAAGGGAAAACTTGTCTTTCATCTGCCTGCAAATCCAAATGCCGATGCCAGGAATTCAGAGCATCCCACAACACCCCTAGGGGAACTTTGAAAGGACCGCAGGAATCCAAACTGAGAGTCTTCGGACCTTGGCCGGGGGGCGATCGGGTAATAGAACTCCGGGTCGTAGCCTGGAATAAGTTGTACTTCATAAAATATTATTTAAATGCTAACCCGTCTCGGTACTTCATCTGTATATTCTGGACACGAAGCCGCCACCATGAGTCCCGAATACTTTGTGGTTGTCTTTAGCGGTATCTTGGCCTATCTTCTTTTTCGACGAATCTATGTTGCCTTCTGGGGTCCATTGAAGGACATTCCAGGCCCATTCTGGGCTAAACTTACGAGGCTCTGGGAGATCTATGCACTTATACCCGGGAACCTGGAGGAACAGCTCATTGATCTCCATAGACGTCATGGTACCAACGAAATAGTCAAGTTTTTTGCGGAGAGCCAGCTAACAGACCCAGGGCCGATTGTTCGTATTGGACCAAACAAGTGCAGCATTGACGACCCTGAAGCGGTAAAGATCATTTACGGACTTGGGCGACCGTTTGTGAAAACCAGCTATTACTCGGCTTTCACCGACGTGAACAAAACAAGCCTCTTTTCGGAGAGGGAGCCTAAGGCCCATGCTGGAATGAGACGGAGGATTGCAAAATTATACTCGCTGACCAATCTCCTGAGTTACGAGGGATTCGTGGACCAATGTACTGCTACTCTAGAGGATAAGTTTCGAATGTACTGCACTGAGCAACGTCCTATTGAGATGTTTGCGTTTCTGCAGTATTACGCTTTTGACGTCATTGGATCAATCACGGTACGAATTCATCGCTGCTTATGCTTTACGAATGAATGTCGCTGACGGGATTTGACAGGCTGGCCATCCCTTTGGGTTGATGCAGAAGGAATGTGACAACGGTATAATTACTCAGATTCACCGTGCCACCTTCTACAGTAGCTTTATTGGCATCGTACCAGATCTTCACTATTGGTGTCAGAAAGCGATCGAGAAACTGCGGCCATATGGCGTCAATTCATCTCGCGCCGAATTGGTTGACTTTGTGGATTTCCACATAGGGCAGCGGCGCAAAGGCGTGACGCCAAATGACAAAAACGACTTTCTCACCAAACTATTGGATCTGGAAGAAGAAGGAGTCAACACCCATGCTGATACTCAAATCTCATGCAGGAGTAACATCGCTGCTGGATCCGATACAACTGCTATCTCCATGAGTGCGGTTCTCTACCACCTTATCCGGAACCCAGATAAAATGGCGAAACTGCGAGAAGAGATAGATAAAAAATCCGCAGCGGGCGAGCTCTCTGATCCGATAACATTCGGGCAATCCCAAGAAATGCCGTACCTTCAGGCGGTGATCAAAGAAGCACTTCGCATCCACCCAGCAATCGCTATAGTCCTGCCGAGGTGTGTGCCTCAAGGTGGTGCAGTAATTTCCGGCAAATTTCTACCTGCAAATGTGAGTCCCCAAAAGGCCGAGTTTTCGTCATGTAGTTAACGCTGTAATAGACTGAAGTCGGAATCAATGCATGGGTTGCTCATCGAAACGAGAAAATCTTTCCTGAGTCTACAGCTTTCAAGCCTGAACGTTGGCTTGGGCAAAACCGAGACGTCTCAAGAATGGATTCATATTTCGCGTCCGTAAGTCACCCCCTTCGGTTATTAGGTCTGTGAACGACATTCCTGATCGGTACATAGTTCGGATTTGGATCGAGAACTTGTATTGGCAGACACATTAGCTTTCTCGAGATGAGCAAGCTTATCCCTCAGCTTATAAGAAACTACGACTTTGAACTGGATCCTCCAAATGCGGAATGGGTCGTCAAATCGTATGTATTTGCTAGGCAGAGATTCTATTGCAAGATCAAACAGAGGTAAAGCGTGACGAATACAACCTGTTCATGGTTTATGAATGTGTCATGGCGGTGTCACATGGATTGCTAGCCTAGTTTACGGTTCTTGTATGCCCACGACCTCTATTGCTAGGTGCCTCCAAAGCCAGAGAATGATCCCATTCCTACGTATGTTTTGCAACTACATTTCACCCAACAGAAACGACTCGTTAATTGTATGCCAAACTAATTTCTAAAATGAAGGGTAACACGAAAGTTATCTGAGCCACGTCGAAGGGTTTAGCCTTGGTTTTGGTTTCTCTGGTTTAGAGGTCGTTGTTATTACGAATCATGGGTCCGCGCGATACGGCGCCCCGGCATTTTCGGGACTAATTTTTATGGCCATTCAACTTCTTATACCATATGAACCGTTACACTAAGAATCTATTATATTTTATTGTGGTAAATGGTAAAGTTTCAAAACCTGTTCTATAGTAACTCGTAGAAATGGGTAAGAGGTGGTTCTATTGGATGAATTAACACAAAACAAGCAAAATAAGAATATAGCGAGGAAATAAGTTGTAATATTAGTCTATCTCTCCATTCATTTCTATCTGTGATTCCTGTCCCTTATATAGCCCAAAAATCATACTAATAACGGAATGCAGTTCTTGCAATCCGTGTATGTATCAAGAAATGAGCCCAAATCAAGGGGTTAAATAACGTCAAATAAGTTATTGCAGGTGGCGCCGATTTGTGTCAATAGATTCACGCCCAATATTCTCTTTCATCGTAGTTATAAAATACGACCAACAGGTTCGGTGTTCGTGGTGGTGAAAGATGGTAATCATTTTTGGAGTATTAATCGCCAACGGCTTATGTTGCACACAGTCACTTGTCTCAAGGTCACTATTTATTTAGCTAGTATTAAGTACATGGGAGCTCGTTTTTTGGTTTATCTGCGAATTTACGGTAGAACGTCAGATCGTTCGAAAGTTTGGAGCTTCATAGATCCTCGCTTTATAGTTCGGGGCGGAATCTGCTCATATCGCGAAGTTTCGAACCATACCGATAGAGCATGAATGGAATCGGAACCATTCCAACGGTGAGAAATGCCAGTAAACTCGACGCCCAATCAACGCCTAATTTGTGGTACATCTGGGTTGCAAAGAGGGGAAAACCCCCGGCAAGTAAGCTTCGAGCCAATGTATTAGCGGCCAAAGCAGAATTAGCAAACATCATGTAGACGTCAATAATGTAGTTGAGTCCCTGCATGAAAATGACCAAGATGCCCGCCCCCATCGGGATTCCGGCGAGGGCTTGCAGAACCCATGAGGTGCTTGGATGAGAAGTCCACCCAAACCAAAACAGGCCGATTGGTAGTAAAATTGATGCAATCATCATGGGAACAAGTCGCTCTTCTGGAACAACCTTTCCCCGTGCCTTCAAATTCCGAGCAAACGATGTTTTCGTGATATAGATGATCAAGGCCGCACCACAGAGAACTCCGACCAAGATGCCCAAAAACGGGAGTGCAGCGACGCCTTGGTTTTTCCAGCCTCGGATTTCCCCAAATGATATAGGGTATGCTTCGAAGAACAGGTATAAAATGGCATAAATGAATGACAAATATATCGTAATACACGTAAGAATCGGCTCGAGAAAAAGCATCCGAAGCGGTCGAAAGATATATTTAGAGCCTATCTCCTGCATTGAAGGGGGCGCTTCGTCGAGGCGAGAATGAATGGCCCAATTTTGTGTTGACTTGCGGAGGCCAGCAGCCCTTCTCTGGAGTAGAATTGGATGATAGGTCTCAGGAACGATAATGAAACAGATCGATCCAAATAGTGCTGACGCGATTAGTGTAATCCATGCTGTCCAACGCCAGCCGAGTCGTGACTGAGTTATGAAACCACCCCTGATACGTGATGACAGCACCGTTAGAGTCTCTAATACCTAAGGTGCTAAGAAGGAAGTGCTCACAAAATTGGACCCAGAACGGGACCCCCAAACGTGGCCGAGGCAAAAGTAGCGACTGCAACTCCCCGATCAACCGGACCCCAATAATCAGCCATAGCGCCGCCGGAGACTGCTAGGGCGGAACAGCCGAAGAAGCCGACAAAAAAGCGAGCGATAAGAACGGTCTGGACGTTTTGCGCGAGAGCCACGGGAATTTGGAAAATGGCAAAAAGAGTGTAACCAAGAAAGATTGGGAGTCTCCTTCCATAAAGTTCGGACAGTGGACCCCAAACTAAAGGTCCCACGGCAAAGCCCTGCATCCGTTGAGATTCAGTACGGCTAAGGATAATATCCTGCTTAGTCGCGAGCCAGATATTCAAGACTTACACACATTGGAAGAGTCGTTGAGAAGAGCATGATCTCGGAACCGATATGAAATTCCTCTGCTGTGGCCACGGTGGCGGTACTGAAAACGCTGGTAGCGAAAGTGACCCAAACAGTCATGGTCGATAAGCTCAAGGTGATGATCCATTTCTTCCAGACCGAGAAGTTCTGAGGATTTTCAGGATCATCTGGTCCATCCCACTCAATTAAATTTGCATTCCCATTTGTCCCCAGCTGGGAAGCGTCCTCCTGGCTTCGTGCTTGTCCTTCAATATCCTTCTCGCTGGAGCTAGTTCCTACCACGGTTGGTGCGAGGCTGGCTGCTTCGTTGCTGACATTTATGCCCGGTAAGATTCCCTCCCTATTAGCCAGCGATTTTTCTGACAAGCAGCGCTGCGGTAGATTCCATCTGACATATTCGTCGGATACCGCGCCGATGGGATGTGAAATCGGCTGGCTTTCGACACGATCGGGCGGCATTATGAGAAGCTGTTAGCGAGTTAAACTGGGCTATGATAATAGAATTATCTATAAAATCTTCAGAGATGTGAATGGAGGCGTAACTGCGAGTAAAAGGGTGCAATCATCTAGTAGAGCATAAACCGATTTTATGAGCTATGGAGAATCGAGAAGACAGTATTGGAGAGAAAAGGAGCAAAGAACAGTTTTTGGAACTAAGTAGTGGGTTCACAACGTTATTCGATACATACCGAGCAGGAGTAGGTATGTCCAATGGTTTCTAATGGAAACACTGCTGACAATCAAGGTTTCCAGGCAAGGCAAATTCAGATACTGAGTGGATTCTCCGGAGCTGGATCGGTCTCTTTGTGCTCCGAGTTCACCGACGCCCACGGTCCATAATCCGTCATTGTTTGCACAAACAAGAAGTATCATCTACGGTCAGAACGCACCACCCGAAGATTGCCAGTGTAAAGTCCCCGCCAGTCGCTTCCTTGACAAACGTTTGACGGCCGGGCTGAAACTACGCACATATTCCTCAAAAATAGTTTATCTTCCTGGACAGCACAGGTACATCTAGGCCGGTTGAATTGCGGCAATTGGTCATGAGCGTCGTACCCAGGTACATAGCACGCGTGGTCGGAGTTTGTCATGGTGTCCAAAATCCGGTATAAGGGCCCTTTCGGGCCTTTTCCGACACCGACACGCCGAGCATATTTGCACCAATGACGGAGTGAATCCCTTCTCTCACCATTTCGGTTTTATTGGACCAACTTCCTAGTACTAATTTCGAATACGCTCACAGTTTGGTACGCGAATCTGACTCCCCAAGGAATTGCCTGGATGAAATTTGCGGTTCTTTGCGCTGGAATCTTCCTCTTTCCTATCTTGCCTAACTTGCCTCTCCGTGATATTGTTGTAAAGCTATGGCCGCTTCCTCCTCTTTGGTAATGACATTGATCAACATGCCGAGCATGCATATAGTGATCTTTATCGGGTGCACCGTTGGCATCGTGACTGCAGCCTTCCTATGGTCACGACGAGACCGTAGCCTGGATACCATTAGAGGGCCTAAAGGCCATTTTCTATTCGGCATTGGTCTGAGCCTTCCTCCCCGTGCGACCTATGTATTCCGGGAGTGGGCGCAAGAGTATGGCGAGCTCTTCAAGATCCGTGTAGGCTGGTATAACTGGGTGGTAGTCAACAGTCCAGCGGCAATGAGGGAGATCTTCGACAAGCAGGTCCGTTTTACATTCAATTGAAAGACATGAAATTTGCAAGGTCCTAGTGCTAACGCGAGCTAAGTCCATTTCGACTTCCTCAAAGATGCCTACGCCTATAGGTCATGATGTTGTCGTAGGTGGAATGCGCATGTTCACCATGTGAGACCCGAACTCTAATCAACCATGGTCCATGGGACGGTTTTCTGACCTAAGATTAGGCCCTATGGCCCCAAATGGCGGGCCTACCGGGCGATCGTCCACCAACTGCTTTCCGCCAAAATGACACAGACTTTCGTCGCCACGCAGACCTTCGAGGTTAAACAACTGATGTGGGATCTAGCCCATAACAACACCTACGCGGATGAATTTTACCAACACATCCGTCGGCTGTCTTTCTCGATCATCATGACTTCCACCTATGGCCGCCGGGTCGATCGTTGGGATCATGATGACGTGCATTACGCAATGGAGAGCTCGCGAATTTTGGGCACAATCACCCGCGCTGGCGGGTTTATCGAGGACGAGATTCCTCTACTTGCCAAGCTTCCGCACTGGATGCAACCATCACGGAAGCGTGCCATGCAGTGTGCGCGGCCTGTGCACTTGGCTAAGATGCGCCTTTGGAACTTGATGAAGGAGGAGATTGCTAATGGGACTGCGCCTCCGTGCTTTGGTAAAGAGCTCATCCTCAGTGACTACAAAGCGCAAGGGCTAGTTGAAGAGGAAGCAGCTTGGATCGCAGGTGGTATGTCTTTGATCCCTCTGGTTATATACCATGATTGACCGGAACGTGTTAGGGCTCGTCGAAGCCGGTTCTGAGACGACGTCTGTAACGCTGCACAACCTAGTTCTCTACCTCGCCGATAACGTAGATGTTCAAGATAAAGCAAACGAAGAGCTCTCTAGGGTAGTTGGCGATAGCCGTGCTCCTGAGTTCGACGACATTGCAAAACTGCCTTACATCCGCGCTTGCGTTAAAGAGATTCTCCGTCTCTGTCCCACACCCATTTGGGGCCTGAAGCATTATACAACCGGTAACATCATGTACAAGGGCCACGTCATTCCCAAGGGCACCGTTGTTCTGGGTAACACCTCCGCCATTCACTTCGACCCCACGCGATACGAGGAGCCGTTTACCTTCCGTCCGGAACGCTATATCCATCATGAAAAATACGCTGCCGACTACGCTGCTGGAGGTGACCCTTACGAGCGTGACCATTTCACGTTTGGTGCAGGACGTCGCATCTGCCCTGGTTCTCGACTGGCGGAGAATACACTCAATCTGGCTTTGGCTAACATACTGTGGGCATTTGAGATCCGGCCCCCGACTACATTTGTCGATGGAAAGGAAAGAGTAATGGAAATGGATCTTTCAGAGGACGCGTTCGAGGAGACAGCATTCAGGGCGCCGAAGCCGTTCAAGTCCCGTTTTGTTCCCAGAAGCGCCGGACGGTTGAAGATCGTCGAAGACAATTGGGTTACGGCGAAGGCAACAGGATACGAATTGCGAGGCGTACAAGTTGACGTGCATGGTGTTGTGCGTATAAGGAAATAGTATGGCTATCCAATCGTGAAGTTGGTTTATGTTGAAATGGTTTACCAATGCTCAATGATATATGCCATGAGAAATTTGAGCTTTGCACAAACAAACGCACGCTCAAGACATAATCTGATCATCAAACACTGCTCAACTTAAAAGGGTTCTTTGTTGTATGTGTCTGGACGAAAGATCGCTTTGGGAACATTTTAGGATTAAGCAGTAACTTGCTAGGTACGACTATATGTTGTTCCGAGTTATGGTTTGATTGAAGTACGTCATTCAGTACTTAATGGAAATATGGAGAGACCCTCTCCCTTCAGCGGATGACTCCGGGACATGTTCAAGGACCAGCACTTGCTTAATGTTTCCGTTCTAGGCCTGTCTTCCTATGCGTAGCCGCTCCGTCAGGTTTCTGCTCCCATGATACTAGTCTCTTGCCAAATAGGGTGCGTATTTTTGGAATCAATAATCTTCCTGTTGCGAACTAACATGACTACGACCTTGATGCTGACACTGCGAGCAGATTCCTGGAACAGTCCAGATGACTGATGGCCTTGAAAAATTAGCCTCAATCCCCTATAACCCCTGAGCGATGCTCAACGGTTTTGATACCGGCCGCGAGGATGTGGCTCGATCCTTCGCCAACTGAATCTACACAGTTTCTCCTCCCATACCGATTTGTTTGCCTGACTTTCAGCTTTGGTTACGTGCCTGGAGGGATGCCTGGATAATATATTCAGCAATCAGGTAACAGAACTAAAGATTGTGCTATAGCACATACGATGAATATAACAAAGGCTTGTAATACAGTTAGATCGTCGGTATTATAATAATTAGTATATCCCAGGGCACGCTCGGTCAAGCTGTGGTACCTGTCGAGCAGAAGGTCACGCGACAGGCTAAGCTCGTGAGAACATGTGTTATCACTGAGTGGCGTGATGATCTGCAGCATAGTCCCTGCTTACGTCGCCCCAGAGCCAGGAGCATAGCAGGATGGGGAAGATGAGAAGATGAGATCGATCTGGGTCATTTATAATTTGCAGAAGTCGCTGATTTAGGGCAGATGCCGTGTCACGGACGGTATTGCTTGGCCATATTCCTGGCTACCCACTTCCTACAACGGTCAGTCAGGAGAACGAAAGGTTGAAATGGCCGCAGCTTGCTCTTACGCTTGGCAAGAACCTTTCGTCCATATTTTCGAGCAATGACACCGAAAATTGTCGCGTCTCGTTAACTAAAGTCTCTGTGCGGTCGTCCTCTCCATCATTTCAACCCGGTTGGACAAGTTCTGTGATTCGTGATAAGATACATTCAGCTCCTGCTCTTTGATGATCTTCTCTGTCTTTGCCGAGCGTCCTCGTGGCAGGCGAGCACGCTCGACAGCGACATAGTGAATGTTAGCTTTGCGGCATGTCGTGCAGGGTCGCAGCTTGTCACATTTTACTTGCGTCGCTCGCAGGCCTCACAGGTAAGCCGGGCGCTAGGGGCCAAGGGAGGGCTGGCTCATTACATCCATGTTGAGATGTATGTGTTATACTGTACAGTAAATAACTGAGACCGACTCAAAAGGCCTTGGAAGTGTTGAAGAGATACTGTAACAGGTTGCAAATTGCAAATTGCGGGACGGCAGGCTGGGGGTTTGGGTTGAGGCCAGAATTTGCGGTGGCTATGGTGAGTAACTGGCAACTTGGAAAAATGGTTCGCTGGTCCATAGCGTAGTCAGTCCTCTCGTCCTATGACGAGGACATGTTGGGGGGG
>LHCL01000102.1:38716-82940 GCA_001305275.1 Talaromyces verruculosus
TTTACGGCTTTTGAACTCATATCCTTTTTCTCCGAGACAGAATAGAGCAAGCTGATTTCCATTATATTTTCAACTTCGCGGCGGCTTGTAAGGATCCTGCTTCCACTTGACTGAAGTAGCAAGCCTCATTATGTTGCTCCCGCGCCTCTGGAACAAATCCCGAAATCCGGAGCAGCGAAGAGCTCCTTCTTGATAAAAGTCCTGGGAGATCGTCCAAATTCAGCATTGAATCAATTCAATGGAAATCCAAACTCGGTCTACTTTCAATTGACTTCGCGGATATCCAGACTAAACTGCATTGTGAATATAATTTTCGGAGCGGAAGCGGAGCAAGTCAGACCTTGGGTGCAGCTAAAAGTTAACGTCAAATTAAACTTGGTACTAACTTTTGTAGGCAACGGTCGAGCGACCCCTACTTGGAAAAGTACTAAAGCAGTGGGCGCACCGCCAAGGCACGGATATTAGATAATCATGCCTCGGACGCCCCGCCCAGTCCGTGGAAACCCGGCAGTCTGCTAGAATGAGACTCCTTTCACGACCATAGAGTAGATATCGCGCAGAGAATTGTATTACTATACTTACAACTACGAGCGCACTTCAGAAGGGTCGGAAGCTTAGATTGCCGACTCTCCGATCGTGAATTTTCGGGTGTAGCGGCCTCCGACCTCCGGTTAGTGAGGAAAGTGCTCGTTCATAGTAAGAGGGTTCTGGCTGAAGGGACGAATAGAGCAAAACATCGTGATTCATGATTACTCCGTGGGATACTCTTGTTCTAGTGTCTATGCAGTCCAATGTTGGGTCAACTTTACATCCCGAACGTAACCCGCGGGCGAGTGGCCACTACAGTACAATTGAGCGGCCAACTCCCGAAATATGATTGAACGCGAGAGTTTAAATCCCCATTCAATAAAAACTCCTCCGGACTCATCGCCACGCCTCTTTTTTCCATCCTCCAAATCGAATCGAATATGGCCACACCAAATGTCAAAGACATGTTGCAACTGGAGCGTCGTGGACCTCGACTTGCTCGGTCGGTCACACTCAACTTCGTGGGCGACTGGGGCATGGCCAATTTCCATCGTATATGCTCATGGTTAACGCAGCAGTTTTGCGATCGAGCGGGCCAGGATAGCCGGGTCGCAATTTGGAGCATCCGTTATGGTGGTATCGAGGCGGTCCTCGAGGTCTTCCGCGGGGAGGCGCAACTTGCCATTGCTACACCGGCACAAATGATGACTACTGCCATCACCGGTGAGGGTATCTTTGCTCCTTACGGCCCTATGCCCTCACTGCGTGCCCTCGGCGTTCTGCCGCAGGATGACCGCATTATACTCGCTGTCGACCCCAAATACGGGATCAAGTCATTCGAAGACTTGCGCCAGAAACGTCCTCCACTGCGTATCGCCACATCTACCAATGACGGCACCAACTTTATCGGGTTCACAGCCTATGCCTTCATGGAGTGCCACGGCATTACCCCGGAGGTCCTCGAGTCCTGGGGTGGCAAGTACGTCACAGCACAGCGTCCCGAGCAGACCATCGCCTTCATCCACGCAGGCGAGGCTGATGCGCTGCTAGAAGAGGCTATCATGACACCGTGGTGGGAGGACATTATGGATGGCTACAAGTACAATGCTATCCCCGCTGAATCTTCCGCTCTGTCCCGCTTCGTCGAGAAGCACCCCAAAGCCCAGGGGCCTAAAGAACTACCTGCAGGCTTTTGGTCGGCTCTTACTGAACCTCTTTACACTCTCGACTTTTCTGACTTTGTCATCCTGGTCCGTGATGACCTTCCCGAGGACGTGGCCCATCTCTTAACCTGGTGTCTGGTGGAAACCAGGTTTGCACTTGAGGGCCAGTACAAGCACCTAAGACCTGACAGGTCGCCATTATCCTATCCCCTAGATCCTTTCAAAATGGCTCAAACCCCGATCCCACTTCATGATGGCGCTAGACGTTATTACCAGGATGCTGGGTACCTATAACGTGACATTGTTATAGCGCTCAATATTCCGGGGAGATAATCTTTGCAGACTTTTACGTACCTTGGGTGAGATGAAGCCCATCAGCTCTAGAACGGGAGTGATTTGCTAGCATGTAAAACTAGTGAAAGGACAAGTCCGTCTTAAACTCAATCTAAATTTATGAAGGCTGTCCAAAAAGCGCATGGGTCGGTCCTCTTTTCAGTTTATTCTCCCATTTCTCAACACTTGCAGCGTAATTTCTTCCCGCCCACTGGTTGCAGAGAACTATCCTACAAAAAAGCATCAGCTCTACAAGTACTAGGCTCAGAACCTGCTTCTACCTTCTATCGCTGGTTCTAGACAGACAATATATGAATATTGCTTCCCCAGAACTGAATATCCCCTTCATCAATGCCGTAAGCCTTCATGATAGGACAGCCGACGTACTTAATATAATTCGACTCAATATTTACTAAGGAATAATGCGGATAAATAGGTCGTACAACCGAGATCATCACATGGGCATATTTCGGAATGAGGGGAAATAAATCTCCGTGTACTGTACCTCAGCGTCACCATTTACAGTATTTAAGAATCCTCCATCCAACGAAAGTTGTCACTTCCTCAGTCACCAGTGACAGTCATGATAACCGTTCACTCGATTAACGGGTCTAGCTGCATTACGGATACTCCGATTGCGCAACTTAAGAATAAATCCTTGTCGGACCCGAACTTTGCTCGGGGGCAGAATAGATGAGACGCCCAGTGCTCAAGAGAAAGAAAACCTCGTCTTTTGGCACTTGGCACTAGATAAGTGAATCTCCCTCCGCAGGGCCGGACGGAGTATGTATCGGAAGCCATAGGAGCTAATGCAGCCTGGGGCAAAGTGCACGGCTATTCCGATTTTCCCGCACATTCGGCCTTCAAATATTTCTCTTTCAAATTGACCCAAGGAAGAGCAACCAACGCTAGAAATGAAATAGCGCAAGAAAAATAGAGTCGGGAGTCAGGATTATTATGTGTGGTCACAATTCCAAGACCCAGCCTCCCATACTGGCCATTTCTTCACCGTCAACATCTCGATATTGAAAGTATTTACTCTTTGCCGTCCTCGCCGCCAGCCCTGCCATTCCTGATGGGGCATGTACTCGCGAATACGCCACAATAGCTCTTACCACGTACTTTGCGTCTTCTTTTCATTATTCGCTAATATTCTACTCGAGTGAGAGTCTGCTCAACGCCAATGCAAGTTTCAATTGGATTAATTTTGTTAAATGGATCGTCCTGCCAAGTCTCTCGCTATATTGGCCTATGCTAGCATATAGGCGAGTTTGTCCATAGCTCTGGTAAAAAGTGGCTTTCTGCCCGATATCACTGTGTTCGGAACGGTTTCCTAGGGCCTCTTGTCGTTCCCTTTGGAGTTATACACCCACACAGACACCGTCAATTGCAGCTTTCTCCAAGACAGCGGCACGGAACTCGGTGCCATCGGGGAACTCGTCACAGACTTTCAGAAATTCAGGTAGTGCCAGGGCGTTCTCCAGGTCTTTGTTATTCTCCCAGATCGCATAGTTGACGATAAAGTTACCGTCTCCAATAGCGGTATGGAGTTGGGTTGAAATGTAACCGGGGGCCTTCTTTAGAACCTCGGCAGAACGGCGCCAAGTCTCTAGGAATAACGCCTTGTCAGTTCCGCTGGGGATTGAAATAACATTAAGAAGGACAACGGGCGCGACGGGGGGATCAGTCGAAAGCATATCCTTGAAAGTTGTCGATCGGTCAAGCAGTTTATGGGTAGGCGCCATGTTGTATGATTAAAGACGAACAATAAATTTCCAAAGTAGACGATTAGACAGTGCTGATTATATGGAAAAAGTGTGAGGCATTCAATACTTTGTAAGGGGGACTTCTGTGTAGCCTTTGAGGAGAATAAGTGAACTCTATTTATCTCTTCGTTGAGGAAGAGAGTTAGCAGCCCGCATCATGTACTGAATGACCGCGTTTAGGGGTATCTCCAAAGGCCGAAGAAAATTAAAATCGTTCCGGCATGTGCCGGTGGATGATGCCTGGGATCTATGCTCTAGGGTTGTTCCGCGACAAGTGCCTCGCTGTCAACACTGTTCTGAGAGTCTAGATCTAAAAGCGGAAAGAGGCCTTGATTTAGGTATTTTATGAGATTGATATTCCGACGGTACAAACCCCATATTAAAATTCTCTCCCAGCCGCCTTTATAGTAAACCAGTAAGGCAACTTATATCTAAATGGGCGTCAAGAGGGGCGCTATTTGACACAACTGCTTCATTCCGTATTTGCACTCTACGGCCTCCGGCCTATATTCGTAATTGGGCTAGTCAATAATCTTGCTGGTTGACAGAGTGAGAAATTGAGTGGGAACGCGTATTGTATTCAAGTGTGTCTAATAGAATGAAAGTAACTGGCATCCTTGTGCCATACATAACACAGCGTAGGTGTCACGGACATGGATAATATATGCGTCTGCGCTCACCATATTCGGGATAGCAGTAAAGTAATCCTGTCACAGAAACTACTGCTAAGAAATCAATACACTCCTATAAAGGACTGTGTATGTGAATGCGATACAATTGGAATGGTTCAGGACAATACAGAGAACTTTTTGTGTCCGCTACCTTTCACACCATCCGCCGTACCGCTCCTTCCCTCTAACATACAGAGCACAATGGCCATGGCCATTCGGAAACTTTTGCCGCGTCTGATATGACCCCCCCAAAAATGTCCCAAAAAATCCAAAAACACTACAAGTTGAAACAGCGGATCATAGCACACGGGTGCAGCCTCAGGGTAACCAAGGGAAAACCCTTTCAAGGGCTGCTCTCGCTGACGGACCTCTAGGAAAGTAGCACACAAATAATCCCATGGATATGCGACTGAAAATGATGGGAATATATCTTGCGACTTGATTTCCTGCCTGACTTGAGACGCCAACTTCATGTAAATCATCGTAACCCCGCTCCAAAGCCAGCTCCACGAATGCGCTTCCAAGATCTTCATACGAGGCTGCAAGTTTCACTGCATCTGTACTGAGTTCATATCCGGTACCTGGCTCGTCCACTAAGACTCCTGGTTGCACCAGGAGAACCGTGGCTAACGATGGGTTCGCTAAAATTATATGCTGAGCCGCCTTCAGGTCGGCGTAACCGTTATGAAAGGCTGTCTCGATCAGCCAATGTACCAGTTTCGGGCGAGCTGTAGCAAAGCGCTGGTTTCTGGAGGAGGATGAAAGGTAGATCATCCGCGGCCTTTGCCATCTATTATCGCGCTTTTTCAAAGCTTTCAGCGCGGTGATGATCGATTGTGCTGACTCTCTCAGGATCGTTGTGGGACCGAAGTCATTATTGCCAAGTGTACAGATAACAATCTGGACGCCAGATAGACACTGCTGGACTATGGTCTGGTCAGTCACAGCTCCGACGAATAGTTGGACGAGCGGGTCTGTTGTGATGCCCGGAAATAAGGCGATGAGTGTTTCCCGAGAGCGGACGTATACTTTCAGATTGTAAAGGTTCTTGGCAAGGAGCAATCGTAGTATAACGCGACCAGTCTTGCCAGTCGATCCGAAAAGAGCAATGGTGGTTGGAGAGGTTGTCGTAGACATACCGTGCTCGTGACAGGAGCAATAATAACTATGTGTTTGGCAATTATACAACTTTGTCGCAAATTTTGTAAGGAGTAGTTAGCAATTTTTAAATGTTGCGTGGACGACCTATTAGTATTTTGTACGAAGTCCCGCGGGAAGCTGGTATTCTCTTTAACGGCTAAGCCAGGAATTGATCAAGCTGCAGGACAGGTGCCTGGTTGCAGCTCTATGGACGACGACGTGTTCTGCAACCCGTAGTGTTGTGGGACGGATCCTTGATCGAGGTCTATAAAGGCAAACCGTGCGGGGTGACTAAAGGGAACAGACAGGTATAAATCTACTAGATGGTATAACCCTGCTTTATGCCGAGCATCGAAACTGCTAATACCCGGTGTGAAGTTGACAGTCCAGGCCGAGTGAATAACCAATGTTAAGGTGAGCATATCAAAACTCGAATTATGGTCTGACAATGTGAAGTCCCGCTTAATACTTTGTCCTGCTGGAAGATCGGAGCAACTAGTAAACTTGCTACAGTACACTCCCTGTCACACTGAGAAGCAGCGAGATATATAATTTATCGTGCCATCAGGGGTCGGATGACACGGTTACCCGTAATCAGGCACTAGGCTGCGAACATATCAAGCAATGATGAATCGGAACATCCATGAATCCATGATATGTGATACTGTATTACTGGACTACTCTGTCAAGGACATAAGAAATAGATAAAAACGATATTCCGTACTTTATAAAATGATTATGCGCGAAGGAGAAACCATCCTTTAACGCCGCAATTCTCTAGCAGGTGGTACTGTAGTATTTGAAGTTCTGAAATTAGGGTCACGCACTAACGGGATGACTTGATGCCGGTCAGTCATGATATTAGTGGGTTAGTCTAGAAGGCTAGCCTGTTTAGCATTGTTACTGAGCAGCTAATATAGTTAAACGTTTACTTGTTTAGTCAATCTATCACACGTCTAAGTAGTTACGTACTCCGTATAGAGTGATAGATAATCGGCTTAAGGCTCGGGTTTTGAAGCTGGTGCGGTGCTAGCAGACTATTTAATATCATCTGTGGTTCGTGGAAATCATTCCGCATTTAGGCGCAGATCAGCGCAAAGTGACTCTCGGAACTAATTAGAAGCCGATCAACCGCCTGTCCCCATAAATCTAATTTAACTGGCGCTCAATTAATCTCCCCCTAGAATCCAAGTTCAGCCACAGCGGGCTTTGTCGGGTTTTGGCCGCCTATGCCAGAAATTTCATCCCTGGATGGACACACGGAATACATCATAAGACCGAAATACTACGTAGATACAAGATACGTTGCGAATACTATAGTGACCTTTCCCCTTTTGTAATGGGTAGTATATTTTAGTGCCATGCAGGTCAATTCGTAACAGATCCGATTGATGTCTGATTAGTTAAGCTACGTTAGGTTGGACCCATGGGTCTTATGTAATAACCCAATCTGAACCCACCTTTATAACTAAGACCTCGAGGGGAAACGAGTATTGTATTGTATTCTGTGTGTCTAATATAATGAAAGGAACTAGCGCCCGAGCAACTGCGGGACTATCGTTCAACGACCAGTGCCGAAGGCAAACCGACATGTTTCGGGATATTATGTTTTTTTCCTCTTCAGGATTGTCTATATAAAAGGAGGATCAATCAAGATTCCCTTTCGTAGACACGTGCCAACTAAACTTGGAATATTGTCATCGAACTAGAAGCTCCATGCTTGCCCAAATCGACTTCGAACGAGACCCAAAGCAAACTCACTGCCGTGGGTTTGCACAACTTCGCGTGCCTCTAGCCAGCAATATTTTGCCGAAACGCTGCCACATGTGCTTGGAATTCTGCGGGACCCTCCGTCAACATGCGGGAAGGCTCGCTTCCGCATGCATGGCCCGATAGAGTAGACCATTCGAAGCTCCTCATTTGAACACTACTTAACTCTCGTTTGTCCCCTGAATAGCTATGTAAAGTAATTACCGTTTTGTTTGGAATTCCTCACAAGAAATCATATATGTCTCCACCAGCCAAATGGCGTCCAAAACCCACGGCCTGAAGAGATTCCGGCTGGAACTCTCTGAACACAAGAGCGTTGGTGGCATTTACAATATCCCTCATGAAAGAAACTCCGCCCGAAGATGCATGCCTCTGGTGGTCGCACTTCATGGGGGAACATATGACGCCGAATACTTCGATGTCGATGATGAACGCACAATTGGAAACATCAGCAACGCGCTCGCAGTCCCAGTTGTCGCTATCAACCGTCCGGGATATGGAGACTCATCCACCTTTTACCGATTCCGGAAGGATCGAGTTACCCTGAGGAATATGGTGCAACTTTACACTCCCAGATCCTTCCGCGTCTGTGGACCGCGTTCGGTCAACCAAATAGATGTAATTCGATAGTGCTGCTTGCTCATAGCCTCGGTGCCACAGGAGCCATTATCGCAGGCTTCAAGAACGGAGAGGAGACTGCTAATGCCAAGTCTTACCCCTTGGGTGGAATAATAATATCCGGGTTTGGAACGCAGCAAGGTGAAACTCCGGAGATACCGTCGGATTCGATCACTCATATCAAGCTCCCCCCGCAAGTCAAGGATTCTCTTATGCTACCAACAGGTTCTGCAGATGCGGTTGTCTACGAGCATACGGACCGGCTGAATAGGCCAATGCCGATAGAGGAGCTCACGTCCATAGCAGTTTGGGTGGCTTCGTGGCGAAACTGGGCAGCGAGGATAACTGTACCAGTCATGTTTGCAATTGCTGGGGGGGACCGACTGTGGAAAGCGTCTGTGGATCATGTACAGGACTTCTGCAGTGCATTCACCAGTAGTAACAGAGTAGACGGCTGTATTGTTGTGGGTGCCCCGCATAACATGGAGCTGAGTTATTGGTCTGATGGTTGGTATGCGAGATGTTTCGGATTCGCCCTCGAATGTTCCGTCTCATTCGAAAGTGCCCAATAGATCTTTGATATTGAATGCTCTGAAAAGCATCTTCTTTGAACTTACTTAGCCATGTACAACGTTAGTATACGCGTAATTGTCATACCCACTCTGATTTCCAATTTGACCAAAGCACCTACCACCACCCTGACTCGGATTGGTATCATTCCCCCAATATGCCCACTACCGCCGTATTGAACTGCTTGAGAGGCCTGCGAAGCAACTAAACGTGAAAGGAACCGAACGTGTCCAATATCAGGCGTGAATTTGGCGTTAATCAGCGGAGCCTCCTGAATTGCGTCAAAGCCGGTACGTACCATAAGATCCTCTCCTGAACCTCGGGAATCCAAGGGTTCACCAGCATATGTCCTTGGACAAGTGACGGCAGGAGAGAAGGGTCTATAAATTTAATTGATGATACCTCGCTTTTGGTCCCGCTCTGGCAGAATGAGGAGCGACTGATCAACCATTAACGGTTTAAGATACTTCCTAATACAAGTTCTACACCCCCACAAGTACTCCTCGAACCAGTTGACAGCTTGCGTAAAACTAGTTAGGTATCTTCACCTACATTCAGTATAAACAACCCGACGAGCTACGACGAATATGCAACCTCGTTTGTTTTGATATTGGTAATTTGGACCTGAAATGGTCTGGAATTTCGCCGGGGAAGCGAAAAATTTAGGGGTTCGGCCCTGGAATATCGGGCGACTATTCGTGTCTCGACATCATGTCCGTTCCAAACTTTTCCCCGGTTCTATGTGAAAGTGAAATAACTGAAAGAATATTTAAAGGCACGTTGATTATCCAGATCGTCGGAATCGCATTCGCACGCACCCCGAGAAGTAATTTTACAGGGTAAGTGATTTTCCAGTTGTTTTACGCCGACTGTGTCTAATCGCAGCACGGCAGACCTCCACATTTATATGGGCGGAATCGGAGCCTAGTAAGAGTTTATCCTTTTCTTTACTGCATTCGTCATTAACTTCCATCGGAAGATTCTACACCAAGGAAACTCACGTGCCACGAATCGCGCGTTGCGATTGTTCATTTTCTGAGCTCTCGTCAAATCCAAGGTTCGAATCATATTCCGCCTCGTTGAATATGCGAGTGGGCTCAGCAGCTCGATTCCAATCACGAATACCAATACTCTCTGCAGTCGCTACCAATGCTGCTCGCTTCCGCTTTGCTGAACATTACACATCCGAGCCGTGTCATGCCTGGTAAAGAGAGCGACATGCCCAGCCGTAAAGTCCGGAAGCAGAGGAACGTTGCGTCAAGTTCTGAACACACAAGTCAAGTTGAAATAGGTTTGATTTAGTACATCTAGTCAGGGAAGATGATAATAGACGCAGCGTACTCTGTGTATCGAAGGTCGTCAGTCTTTCCACTCCATGGCTCCAAAATTGACAACAATAGCTTTTTTTTGTGCAATTCCGACCGTTTCCGTAAACGCTATAGTCCAATAGTTAACGCCACGTAATTTAGGAAAGAGAGACCTGGCGCGTGAAGTCGCAGGGTATTTAGGCGGAACCGGTCTGTATAGGATGCCCAGCTCGTTGGCTTCTTGAACCCAATGCCTGCAAGTTGGCCCCCGAAGTGCAAAGATTGTCTTGGGACGCGAGATTGATTTCTCTCTGTTTCTCGAACACCGGATTACTCTGGCAACGACCTCGGTCTAGTCGTATCTGGACTCCACGCTTTCATCGATGAAGATCATGATTATTACATGTATTGTTGAGGTCGAGATTCGGTTGTGACAACTATACTCCAAGTGCGTCGAGTCTTGGCAGCCTATGCCAGAGACTTCATTCCTAGATGGACACACACAATACTATGTAGTACAATACCATACGATGTCCCACTCCGATTGTCACAAGTAGTTGTATTGCCGCTATAGCTATACCATAAGACCAAAATAGAGTAATGCTCTACTCAATGCGTTGCGAGACTCCGTACAAAGTGACTTTCCCCTTTGGTCATAGTATATTTTAGCGTCATGCAGGTTGATTCGTAACATGATCCGATTGGTGTCCGATTATGTTAACTAGGTTGGACTCATGATACAGGCTGCCCTCGCCCAACTCCTGCCCTTTCCTTTCCCTTCCGAGCGTTCCTTCCCTTTTCCTTCTTCTTGCTGTTGTTGTTGTCACCGTTCTTGGCTTTCTTCAGTTTCTTTCTATTCTCAATCCCTTCGTTTGTTCATCCGCCCAGGGGCTGCTTTTTCTTTAGAGCATCCTTCACACTCTTTGTGAGAGTCGGAGACACTCAAAACCGCTGTCGGGCTGGCCCGCAATTTACCATAATATCTTGGTCTTTCTCGATCTGCAAGAGGTGATCTATTATACATCATTCTCATTCATCCGTTTATTCAATCGCATTGTCGCAGAGGCTGGTCCCTCTCAATACCTTATTTTCGTCATCTCAAAGCGATACCGAGAAGAAAGCGAAAACCACGAAAAGGAAACAGACATCATCGCAACGGACATCATCGCGACAGGAAAAAAAAAAGCAAGATCGACTGATGCTCATTACACTTCGACCGCACCGCCTTGTTGTTATTGTATAATCAATCACCCAACTCGCTTTGCGGACCTGTTGTCATTCGATCCCTCTCTGCAAACCACGAGGCCTGTTTTAACTGTCTTTTCTAATTCCTAAAACACATCGGCAGCAGGAAACGTGCATTTTCATGTTTATTCACCCTGTTTCATTGTTTGATTCTGCACGTTTCGACTAGAAGATTCGTCCTCCTGTATATCTACAACGTTTCTACAAAACTCGAGCGATCTCAGAGACGCCCAAAAAATTAAGACAAGGTATGATACTACTCACCTGTCGATTGCTTGAATCTGCACACTGCGACATCTTTGTTGCTGAGCCTTGTTTTGCGACGATGATGTGCGAATATGATTTGGACTGAACAATTTTTCTCTAATGTACAGGAGATGTACCCTCAACATGGTGCCGTGATAGCTCCCCCTCAGAAGCCCGAGACTCTCATGTTGTCCAATGAAGCGCAACAAAGTCTGCCTCAGGATGCCCAGGTCGCTCTGCAGCAAGTGGATAACCGTGAGTGAACCGAGACCGTCCGCAAATCGTGTCGCTAACAATTCAAAGTCAAATACTTCCTGATATCAGCACCCGTCGACTGGAGTCCGGATCAACTCATTCGGCGCTTCCTCTTGCCCACGGGTGATTACATTTCTTGCGTGCTATGGTGGGTGGATGAACGAGTACAAGCATAAATGAAATAATATTGACTTCTTTTAGGAATAATCTTTTCCATATCACTGGAACTGATATTGTTCGATGCCTATCCTTCCGCTTCCAGGCCTTTGGTCGCCCTGTCAAAAATTCGAAGAAGTTCGAGGAGGGGATTTTCTCTGATTTACGCAGCCTAAAATCAGGCACTGATACTTCACTCGAAGAGCCCAAGAGCCCATTCCTCGACTTTCTATACAAGAACAACTGCATTCGAACGCAAAAGAAGCAAAAGGTTTTCTACTGGTACAGCGTTCCACATGACCGCCTGTTCTTGGATACTTTGGAGCGCGACTTGAAAAGGGAAAAAATGGGTCAGGAAGCTACCACAGTGGCTGTCGCAGAGCCAGCTCTTTCCTTTGAGTTTGACTCGTCGCAGTCGCTGTATGAACAGCTCACCAAAGCCCAACAAGCCAATTCTTCATCCTTTTCTGCTCACGCAAGTACGACATATGGCCAGCCCAACTCTCCCATCGTTCGGTCCGTTGACGTTATACCTCCACCGCAGATGGCCCCATCCGCGATGACGATACTCCCGGAGGACACTGGCGGTTCAGTTCTGTACAACGAAGTCCTGATGTCGATGAAGAGAGAGAACAACTACACCCAGATTCAGTATGAACGAAGCACTAGCATTCCGATCAATCGCCTACACCAACGCCATACGTCTATGTCTTCCTACATGGAATATTCGCCTGCTCCATCATTTGTTTCATCCCAATTTGAAGATTACAGCAACCGAGGCATCTCATTTGAGCCAATCACGCCTCCTCAGCAGCCTATGCTAAGCGCCGAACCCGCATATATTGCCAACGAAGAGACTGGTCTCTACACGGCTATTCCTGATGTTAGGTCTACAGCATATCAGCCCATGATGCAACTCCCGCCTTCGAACTTTTTAACTCCGCTCGGCGCGACCTCTCGTCATTTCCAGGGAAATGTTTTCTTTGTGATAGATGGATCGCCTACCTACAAGCAACGCTGGCGTCGCTCCTCGATCCCACCTGGCATCACTAACGCCATTACTGCAGCCAAGGCATCAGGCGCGCAGACACAGCCAACCAGCTACGCTGCTTATAGGCCAAGTGACCTGCGACGTTCTGTTTCGAATTCTGCCGGTCCTGTGACAGAAATCACAGAATCAAATGACCAATCTGCTTCCGGATCCTTGCAAAACGATTATACATCTACCGTTGCATTGCAGAAAAACATGCTTCATGAAGTTTCACGTACCGGCACTCCAATTTCTAGCCTAGAAGAAGGTGTTGACCAATTGCACAGCATGATGCAACAGCAACAAGACAAGCTAGCTGGTCTTGGAAATCGGGATTCAATCGACCTTTCTGTTCCTCACAGTTTATTGGGACAATCAGATCGTCCTGGCCCTGTGCGTCGCGCAAGGAGTCTCACAATGATGGAGCTAGGGCCATATCCGCAAAAGTCGCATTCCTGCCCTATTCCTTCTTGCGGACGCCTCTTCAAGAGGTTAGAACATCTGAAACGGTAAGTTTATTATTTCTTGGAGATTATTTCATTTACTTCCCATGGTCGATTTTCTATTTATACACAATATTGCGTTTCTGTTATTTGATTCGTCTTACTACAATGGAATGAAAAAAGTGTTCGCACCCCCCTTATCCGAAACTGCACACCGCTATTGATTCTGCCGACAGAAACAAAGTATTAGGGCTTTTTGGAGGTTTCGGTTGTTCAGTTTATTACTATATTAGGGAGGCGCTAAAATTCGGATAGTGGTTCAGATAAGGGGGGTGCGGACACTTTTTTCGTGGTACTTCGGAATAACCGCTAGGGCTAATTTCTGATTTGCGGCTTAGGCACGTGAGGACCCATACAGAAGAGAGGCCCTACCCTTGCCCGTACTGCAACAAGGCCTTTTCCCGTTCAGACAATCTTGCCCAGTGAGTCCATGCCTTATCTAAAAAGTCTCCGCGAAGATCTGCAAGTCTAATTGGGTTATTTATAGACATCGCCGGACCCATGACACTCAGCAGAATCGTCACAACTCGCTGCAATCCCTGAGCGACGACTACTTCGAGAACAAAGAAAAAGAGTTTGGTTCGCTCGAAGAAGAGTCGCCGGGCTCGGATGCGCACATTTTCGTGCATCCGAGCGTCGTTAGCATGTCTACCATGAGTCCATGACACGCATGTCGGCGGCTTCGACCATGTCAATGCAAACCTCCATGTCAACGATGGTGGCCTCGCATCTGATATCTCCTCAATATTTGCAACAGCAGATATAAATAGCTGAGGTGGATTATATGTATAGAACAACCCCGATTCCTGTGACCTCGGCGGTCTATATTTCAAGTTTTTCCAAGAGCAATACTTGGTAGCTCTGCGTTGGCAATTCGTATTTTTCTTATTGACTATAGTTTCCGTGATATGACTTTCTTCCTGTCTCCATTTAGAACCTGTCCCTGGCTGTTGGTTATGGTTTTTTGGGCGATGGTGATCCGTTCATGTACATGAAATTTGTATGTATGTCTGTAGTGCGTTTTAAGTGCTTGAGATTTTCTTACCATAGTAAACAAGCTAAACCATTCAAAAATTTCCTATTACGTCGTAGACAATATTAGAAACAACATACCGAGCATCGATGACTGCCATCGCTTTGCTGGTTTGCCTTATAAGTTATGGGGTTAGTATGTAGTCCAGGCGGCCACACAAAAAGCCCAATCGGGCTAAGCATATGTACCTTTATCAGCTTTACAATATTCAAACACGAAAGAATTATTGATTGAATAGTTAGGATCCATATCAACGGCTGCGTAAATTATATTTATCATATCGGTCTGCATCACCCACAGGTAAATGACCGTGCTTGGATGTCACAGTAATATGCCTGCATCTCGTCTTCCAATGCTTCATAATTTTTCTCTACAGGTTCTTACTCCAAGTCATGGGCCCCCGTAGAAGGTCTCCTTGTGAACTTTTGGGAGACTGGGTCTGGCGGAAATAGCCGCATGAGTCAATGACTGAAGAGCGTCAAGACTCCCCTGGGGGTCAACCGTAGATTCTTGTGGCAATTGTGGAAGCCGGGAAACTTCTATCCGCCAGCTTCCACTTGAGGTGTCCGAGATACTCTCCAAGACATGTGTAAGCCTCGGTTCCCATCCTGCAAAATGAGCCTTCATCTCATCGAAATTGCCAGGCTCGGTCCAACGGCCAGCCTCGCCTTTACTAGGTGAGACATGATGAACCTGTATATCGCTCTTTTACTTATCTGATAGTCCATGATGTAATGCCCAGGCCCAATCCAGCAGTTTGCACTGACGTCTGAGAACAGAGATACCATCCACCAGGTCCTTCTTCATGACGTACTTTAGATTTGATGCCGCCTGCTCCGACTATGATATCAGCTTAAATTTGCTGGCCGTCTGCAAGACTAACAGTTGTGCTGATCTCATTAACGCTGTCGACCCTAGCCCCAAGGCGGATGATACCACCATTCGTAATTGCGACCTCGTACAATAATTTCTGGCAATCTGCACGATAGATCAACCAGTATCTGTGGAAAGAGTCAGCACCTTGTTTCCGCTTGAGCACCGGCTTTGGGTATGAGGAAATACAGAAATCCGTATTTCTCCCTGAAGATAGCATCTAGAGAGGTGGCAGCGATGACATCTCCAGTAATTGTGTCCCCCAACTGCAGTCTTAAGTCGTACCCGCGCAAGCCTCGAGTTGAATTAGGTGGTAACTGAATATCTGAATACCGGCATCAACTTCATTAAGCTTCAAGGCCTCTTCTAAAACCGTAACCTCATGACCCTTTTTTGCCAGAGCGATGCCAGAACTTAATCCCCCAATCCCCGCACCAACTATGATAATGTTGATTTTATTTGGCATATCAAGAGGTAGTAAAGTAATATAGACAGATCTATTCTGACTTCGAAGTGGGAGATCAGAGATGCAGTTGGATGATGGTCAGCTCCCCCAACAAGGAATGAAGAACGATGTTTGTACAGTAGTTTGCACCTTCAGAGTAACAACTTAATACTAGAATAGTGTAGGAATAATGTTACTGCAGAAATAATGCTGTGCCTCCTGATACCAATTTTTATTCACAATTGAGAATGCGCGTCAGATTGTCACGTAAGTGATATTTCTGGTATTTCAAACTCCCCGTGTCATTACAAACCCCAAAACACCACCAAATTGCCGTCCGAGAAATAGAAACAAGAGGAAAAGAAGATCTCTGAGACCTTAGAGATCCTCAGGAAAAATCCGAAGCAAAAAATCAAGCCAATGGCGCGTCAATTCTCAGCTGAACCGGCAGCCAGCGCATAAGTTATTGACAAATGATACTATGGATGAATGATTTAGACAACAGAGGATCCCTCCAAGCGTCCGTATGATCAAGAACTACGCAGAAGTGGTGCATCAAAATATGCATCCTGGCGCAGATAGCCTCCCCCAACTCGGAGACCGCTGGGTCCACCCTTTTTCTCGACTAGGCAAAGACTACGTCAAAGTGAAGCAAAAGACTATTGAATGAAAGTGGCATCTTGCTTAAGACCCTGCTATTATACAGACCTGGTTTGACCGTCTAGAAATCGCAATACAGAACTATAGGATCTCGGCTTCTAATATTTGGAACTTTGACGAATCCAGATTTCAAATTGGACAAGGGGGAAATGAAGAAGTTACAACAAGATCTCCGGACCCTTTAAGAGATATTCCAAGCTCTTCTTCACGAGAATTAGTCTCTACTATTGAGAGGATAAGCGCTACTAGGAATAAGATTCCTCCAATGCTTATTTTTACCGGAAAGGCTATCCTTGAGAGCTGATTTGGATATCTAAAGGAGGAGGATTGGGTTATTACAATAAGCGACAAAGGCTATTCAAATGATCAAATTGCATACGAATGGCTCAAGTATTACAGTGAACATATACAAGAAGAAGCAGGAAACAATTTTCGTATCCTTTTATGGATAATCATGATGCACATATTACAAGCGAGTTCTTATCCTATTGCGACAAAATCAGGATTTTGCAGCCTCTGGATGATTTGCCGTTTATGTAATATAAACGCGTTCATAGGAGGGCTATTAACGACCAGGCGCACCTTCGAGGCTTTTTTTTACGACAAGATCGATTTTTTGACCAATATTGCTCGCGTACGTGCTGAGGCCTTTACTCCACGAGTTATCCGGAATGGATTTTCTCACGTGGGCTTTGGCCTCTCAATCCAGAGCTAAGTGTTGGTCCTTTAATTGAGAAATGGGACCTCCAAGAAGGGCAGGAGTTGCAAATTTATGATGGGACTGAGCAGCCGGATATTGCGAGTTCACCTACAAATACTTCATTGCCATGGTTCGGGCTCTGAGGCAGGCTCTGGGTATGAGCGCTGGTGTGTACCGGTGCCTATATCGACCTTAAAGACAAAATGTGTATTTTACCAATTTTACATTTTTCCACATTCTACACAACATACGTTTATTGGCTAACCAAATAACTCCACCACTCTGATTACTATATAAGCTTCTACAGAGACCTAAATAGAGACCCATACAACGTACAAGGACTCATATATAAGCTCACGTACGAGCTCATGTACGAGCTCATGTATGGAGTCACATATAGTCTCATATATAGGCTCAACGTACAAGAGCTCACGTACAGGCCCATATATAGGCTCACATATGGGCTCAAATACAGGCTCGAATACGGGCTCGGAATAACTAAGGGCCAGAGTGTAAGAATGTAGGTGCCAAAACGTACACGCATATAATACCATACTACTCCTAATTTAGATACCGTCCTTCACCGCCTCATACCTAGCCCCACCTCATACCTGATTTGGGCGACTTGCGATATAAGATATTTTGAAGCTTTACAACACCATATAAACAGAAAATATAATAAGTTTTTGGAGTAATAGTAAATTAGGTGTGAGGAATCAAATAAGCTTAAAAATTAGTCACGAAAACGTGCTGGCGGTCGAATCGCGCGCCCTCTATGATTCGTAGCAATAACCACCTTATTATCCTCTGAATGAGCCTCAGAAGGTGCTTTTAGCAGCACTTGCTTAGAAACTTGCTTTTTAGTCCTTTTTGAAGGCTTTGGAGTTGCTATAATGTTATTTTGAAGCTGTAAATCAGCTAGCTTAGCTAGCTCTTGTTCATCCTTAAGGTGTTGCTTCTCGGTGGCCTCTTGTAGGCGCTGTTCTTGCTTTTCTTTCCGGATTTGAGCTTTTTCTGCCTTTTCAGCCTCTTTGGCTTGCTTTGCTAGCTCTTGTTGAAGCTTTTTATCATCTTTATGAGCCTTCTCCTGTGCAGCAGCCTCATCTTTTTGAAGAATAAGATCTTGAGCTTGCTGAACCTTTGACGGGCTCATAAAAAGTGCTCCACCATCATTATCTGCAGGCAAATCCAATAACAAAGCTTTTTTCTTGGTTTGGTGTTTCTTGACGTGTATAAAAGCATTTTTTATGCCATGGAGCTCGTTCGTAAGCAGGATAGTCTGTGTAGAAAGAGATTGTAATGTATTATTAAGCTGCTGAGCCTTTTTATTGAATTTGTCACCAAAAGCTTCTCTTACAGCCTTTCTTATATGCCTCTAATCTTCTGCGGGGATAGCTGAAGCTCCGGATTCACTAGATGATGGCTGGCTTTCCTTCTTCTTTGTAAAATGTTGTATAATGTAATCTGGATTGAAGGGATATAAACCTGTCGTTTTGAAGGCTTTAAGGATATTCTCAGTGGTAAAAGTTGCTTCTCAAGTAGGCCAAAAAAGGCGAAAAAAGTCATGTTTTGTAATGTGTGTTAACCCCTGGCAATTGTTGATAAATGCCCTCAATTGCTTTGTATAATTTGTAGAAAGGGGTGAAAAGATAGCTACGTCAAGAGGCTGTAGAGTATGAGTTGAATGTGCCGGGAATATTGCCAATAAGATTCTATTTTTATCATAATATTCAATAAACTTCATATTGACGTGAGAGCCATGGCCATCAAGGATAAGAAGGCGCCATCCCCGGCTTGCTTGGGGTCTTGTCTCTTTATCAAAAACGTCCACTAGCCAATGAAATCCAAGCTCATGATTGGTCTAACCTGACTCTGAAGCTGCAAAGAAGCACCGCTGTTCGCTCGGATCAAAATCTTGAAGCTATGAATCCTGTATATTGCCTGATTTGGCCATATAAATTAAAGCTGGGGATAGCGCTGTTCCATTTGCATAAATGCAAGCAAGCGTAGTTATCCATTCTTGATTGCTATCCTGAACGAATTGCTTATACCCTCCAAGCTCATATTTGCGCTGAGAAAAGATTCTTTTCTCTTTTGTGCTGATTCCAATCATGAAGCCCTTTTCATCCATATTATAGATTTGCTCTGGCGTAAGATTGTATTGCTTGATTTTCCGGCCAATAAGCTCAAAATATAACGTATATTTCTATACCGAATCTGCCTTTTTTCTATCCAAATCGAGGCCTTTGGAATAGCGAGAAATGACTTTATCTGAATGGGCCTTGATCCAACGTGAAGCCCAGTTTTTACCGGGCTCCCTACCGCTGATATCCCTTGCAAAGTTCGCCAACATTGAGTTTGTAGGTGGAAGGCCTCTCTCCGTGAGCTGATTGATATATTTTATGAGCTCTCTTGATTGCTCCTTGCTCAATAATTGTTGATTATTATAGTGCGCTTCTTTTGAGCCTGTAACCCCACGATATCGCCTTGAAAGATTTGACTGGTCAATGCTGTATGTCCGTGCAACCAAACTAATATTGGGCTTTTCTCCTGGTGGCACAGAGCGCAGCGCTTCAAGCGCGAGCTTATATGAGGCTATATTGACTGAGATATCGCGATTTCAAATATATGCGTTTTTTTGCGATATGTAAATAAATCAGGTATGAGGTGGGGCTAGGTATGAGGCGGTGAAGGACGGTAGTCTATATGTATCCCGTCTTGGCACCCTTAGCGCGCACATTCTTACACTCTGGCCCTTAGTTATTGTGACAGTGGTCAAAACCTGATATTGAGACTATCTCGCTAACTAGGTGCACCGGGTCTACAGGCAATATCAAGCATGGAGAAGGAAAGAAGAAGAAGAAGTCAAAATCCGCCCGCTGAGAGCTCCTTTGTATGCTCTGTGTGCGAATACCCTTTCCTAATACAGTACCGCCAGGAAGGCAGTTCCCGATGTAGCGGTTGCTAGGGTTGTAGCCCTATCTGGCTATAGCTTCATGACGGGAAGCTCCGTCACATGGCCAACCACGCTGTCAACCCTCCACCACCTAGCCACGAGCCGAAAGGGCTGTCACAGTTATTCCGAGCCCATATTCCAGCCGCCCATATTCGAGCCCATACATGAGCCTGTATGTGAGCTCTCATACATTGAGCCTATATATGAGCCTATACATAAGCCTATATATGAGCTCTTATACAGGCCCTTATAAGTGCGCTATCCATATATTAGGCTGTGTAAGCGTCCTGTTTGAAAATCAAAATTACTAACCAATAGAAATCGAATTGTGGTATTTGTGGAAAAATGTATTTCAAGCGAATTACACATTTTGTCTTTAAGGTCGATATAGGCACCGGTAGTGTGAGCGCTCCGGAACGCACAAAGGCGGTGAGGTTTGACAACGCCAAAGAATCCGCCATTGACTTTTGTAATATGAGTCATACAACGTGGGAATAGCTTCACATCGCGCCTTGTTGATTGTTTCATTGCTTCGTATTGCTTTCAGATTGTTATATTATTTGGAAGGCCTGCTCCGTCAGGATCCGGCCTGCCGAAGCATAAATATGGGCTTGCTCCCCTGTAGTTTAGTTTTGCTCTTCAGCTCACGTCTTGTTAGTTTTCTATGACATACATTTTTCTTGACTTCGATACGCTCCGTTACATTCGTTTTCTCCGCCAACTACTGCGTACAAGCTTCAAAGATCAATTAATAGGGTTGACACTCAGCAAAATGAGATATCCAACGCGATTTTTTGACGGAAGCCTTACGTAGGCAAATATCAAAGACCACCAGCAGGCTCAAATTGAGCGCCTCCAAACGCTCAACACACGCAAATCCGCTAAAAAAAAACCTAAGCGCCAGGTGCAGGTTGGTGGTATCCTTACTGTAAAAGATGCGAATAGAGCCATCAAAAAGCGTGCTACAGCTAAAGAAAATAAGTCTGAGAAAAGGAGGCTCAAAGTGCTCCGGGAGGCACCTTTAGGATCTTCCCCCCCCCCCCCCCCCGGCTTACAGCAAGTGACGAGGCGGCGATTGATCGTAATATTGTGTTGAATTTGGTTGAGCAGGCTTACCCAAGGCGCTCAGATCCAAATTTAAGCGATAGGACATCACAAACCAGGACGCGAAAGAAAACCAACATCAAGCTATGCCCTGGAACAGGAAGAAGAACAAGAAAGAAGAGCGATTCAGTCAAAACATAGGAGAAGCCTGGCATCAACCACCCTCGGAGGAAACACCGTTATAAATACAGCAGCAGGGATGGACCAATCACAAGCGAGCCAGGAAGAACAGCAGGATCTTCTTTCAGAACTGAAAAAGCTACGTGAGGAACTGAGACTAAGAGACCATCAAACACGAGGAAGAAATCCAAAGAATCTGAGCAGAATTCAAGGAAGCCCTAGCAGAAGAGCGACGAGAGCTGGAAGAAGCCAAAGGTGGACTCCACCAGGCTACCTCCACAGATTAAAGAGCTATGGAGAATTAAATACATGATGGTAAAGAGCGTCCTTATATACTTGGTCCTCAATGTTTCGTTTACTGTATATCGTCTACCACTTGTGGTTTTTAAGTAAGTAAGTTGTTCATTGCTCTTCTAATATTGAGGGGCTGATGGACTGGTTATATACACATGGATGCACAGACCCACTTCCTTATCGGAACAATACATCCATCGATATCTTTCTATATTCAACAGGTAGGAATGTTGATCTTGGCTTTCGATAATCTTTTATCGAAAGGTAGCATCGCATCTCTATCATACGCTTTTCACTTGCAACTTATATATGCAGTGTTCTCAAGTGTACGAGACCTTGGACAGCCGTCTGGTCCCGGTCTCTCCAAGGGATGTCCATACTGGTACCCATCAATGGATATAGAACGTTGATGTATTTCAACCTAATTACCTACCTAGATATGTATCTACTTCTTCAAAAACAATGTCTGCGAATTGCAATACGAAACAAGCCCACTAACAGTCCCAATCCCACTCTCCTTATGTCCGCCAAACTCAAAGTGTGTATTGACCAAAACCGTTCCCGCCTGGAATTTCTGCGCCAGGTCGTTGGCACGCTCAATGCTTCCTGACCATACTGAAGCACCCAGGCCGTAGTGCGTGTCGTTGGCTTTGGAGATGGTTTCGTTGTATGTGCTGTAGCTGAGGGGGACAATGGGTCCTGGGAACAATGTGAGACTCTTCAATACATGTGAGCATGTGACATACCGGATAAGAACATGGGTCTAATAGTACGACTGACCTGTCCAGTATTCAGGAATGCAAGTTGAGCAATCTGTAGCAAACTGTCAGAAACAACAGCGTCAACTATATACTTAGTAATATAGGACACAACTTTGGCGCAACATCAGCAATATCAACATCCTCGCAGACAATAGCAGGATCAATCCCACCCAACTTGAGGGTAACACGCTTAAGAGTCTTACTAGCAGACTCCATAACCCACTTACCAGTAACCGTAGAACCAATAAACGCAATCTTCGCCGGAATAGGGTGGTTCGTAAGCCAGGGCCCAAGATTATCATCCCCGACAACGGCTGCAAAACGCCAGGAGGAAAAAAATCTCTGACCCAACTCAACGAGCTTCAGACCACCGCAGGGCGTAAAAGGCGAGGGCTTGACGATCATAGTGTTACTGGTGACCAGGCATGGGGCTATCTTTGTTGGTTCTACGGAGAATCTTAGACACAGCTAAGATTTGCCGTAAGGCTGATCCAATCTAGCCTACAAGGATGAGCTGATCAATATGGCTAAATAGCATCAAATTGGTAACTGGCTTCTAAAGCTATCTAGTAGGGAAGGATGGCCATACTTATAAGTGCGTAGTGGCTTCCTCCCATGATCATACGGTCAATGCCGTATGAAGTAGATACAAAGCTCCATTGTTGGAGACCAGGCATACGAAGTATGAAGCTATTCGCAAAGCAACAAACACATATAACAAAGATCCGTAGCACGTTGTGGAGCGTTGCAGCGGGCTCAAAGCGCGCACGTACGTACATAAGCGCACGTGCGTTGCAACGGCAGTATCCGCCAGGTTGACGCACGTCCTACCCGGATCCGGATATTGCTCACGAACCGACAATCTTACCAGTTGCCAGGAAGATGGGGTACTTCCAGAGTATGATTGCTACCGCGACACCTATGGGGGTGCAGCGGGTGACAATGAATTTACCTTCTTCCTCGATTGTGGACGTGGGGAGGTGGAGGTTGGCAGTGGTGCAGGTTCATTTAATGGCAAAGTCCATCTCGAAATCGGCAAATTGCTTCTAAGCGAGAAAGAAAGTATCAGTCGGCGAGTTGGTATACCGATCTCAGTGACTGGATCAAAAGTATATACATACCGGCTTTCCCTGCCCCATGATTAGCATATCAGAAACTGCCTTGCCTGTAAGAGCTGAACCCACACTTAGTATGATCCCTTACCAGCCATTATGCGCATCTACCTCTCTAATAGCCCATTTAGGCATGTATGGATTTGTAGAGCTTAGGTTAATTAATCAATCTCCTTGTCTTCTCCTGTAACTTATTTATTGGTCACTATTTGTGCAAGGTAGCAAGTGATCCTGAAGCATCGCGCGTATCGATTTTGTGATGTGTATCGTAGTAAGGTCCGTAGTGGTACTAGTGGGAGATTAGTGACTGGCATTCAAATCTTGGTCCAAGCGCCCTTATTTGGCAGACCATTTGCATATTTGTCATACAGTGTGTACTACGCAAATTACGTAGTATGCATGGAATCGCGGGCCGTCCCTTTTACAGTATTTTCTCGGAAGTGGATTGGCCTCGAGACCCGCCAGACGCCATGAAACATCTTGGAGAAGCTACGTAGTATACATAGTAGAGAATGTCTCCGATGGCCCTCGGCGAGCGGCCCGCATTTGCATAAATCATACGCATAGTACACTCGATTGCTATAAAGTAATCCAGTCCGTTCTCTTGGAATACTTCTTCGTTCTCATTGGAAAGCTCGAAGGGAAGGCAAATCTGATGGGTGGGGTCAAGACTTCAGTACGGGCATAATCCAATGCTCATTGGTGGCAAGCTCAATAGAGATTATGGATACTCCGACGTCAGATTGAGCTAGCACGACTTCATGATGATCCTTGGGCAATCAGTGGTTGGACAGGGGTGTCTATCATCGCCAAAATCATTAAATGAGGAGGCATAGTCGATACTTAGCTGTACCCTAAGGAATTATTGCCAATTTGCCACTCCTAGCGCCTTTCTATACTGTAAGCCAATAACCTCAGGCTACCTTCCATACTGCTTTCCAAGAAGTGGGTCTTCGTATCTGTAATGAGCTTGGCCAATACCTGTGGATCGCTACATTCCTATCTGGGTGCGTACTCAACAACATGTGTTATCAGCAGTCTCAATCTAACCTATCGCTACGCAGCCATTCAGTGATCATTGGCCTGTTGTGAAATACGTGCTGCTGAGCCATATACTATGTAATTCATGGGTAAAATCCTATAACGTAATTCACGGGTAAACCGGTACAGTTAGTAGTAGTAGTAGTACTCCATAGTAGTAGTAGAATTGATATACCCGCTAAGCTAGCTATGGTCTATAGCTGCGATTTAGGTTTGTGCCTAAGCCTGCAGGCACCAAGAAAGTCGTGGCACAACCTCGGTGGCGCGCCGCAGGACGAGCCACAAGGAATGTAAACAAAGGAAATAAACAACGAATGTGCAAAACAACGAGCAAAGGCGGTAATGGACGGCAAAATAACCAAACAGCGACCTCCGGCGCAACGTTGTACGTAGCTCGTCCGTACGTCAATGTCCTCGTCAGCAACCCCCGTATCCCACTTCTCACGTGTCAATCAACGCCAATTATTGCACCGGCATGTGCACCAACACGACTCTCATCCCACATATCAATTGCGCGCGTTCGCGCACCACCACCGCTTCGTTCGTCCCCAACATGTGAATCCTCACCAACCCACGCGTTTACAACCCCATCCTCATCCCGCGACGTGTCTCCGCGCTTGTTGATACGCCACAGATAATGTGCCAGTCCGATTCGTTCCGTGCGGACTTGCATCAAGATTGACGATGTGGCTTTGCGGAGATAGTTCCAATATAGAGGCGTGCGTTTGGAGGGATGAGTCACCAGTTTTCTGTTTGGTTTGTCGCTCTTTTGCTTGTCCCATGATCGCTCCCATGCATCTTTTGCTGACTGTCGTATACGGCGCTTTGCCACCGCTCCAAGCATCGTCCAGTACGAGATATCTCCCGGTACGATTTCGCGACGTACGCCCTTGAGTGCTGCCTTCTTCGCAGCCCGGCCCGCAGCCTCGTTCCCGGGAACTCCTTCGTGCCCTGGGATCCACCGTAATGTCATGTCGATGCCAGTGTCCTTACATTCTTGCAGGAGTCGTACACAGTCGCGAATATACTCCTGACCGGAGACCATTCGCGGATTCTTAATGCTTTCAGTGCGGCTTGGCTATCCGAAAAGATAACCGGTTCTTTGATTGGCCACACCAGCGTGAGCCGGATCAGGCTTTTTAGCGCGAATTTGATACCGCATGCTTCACCTGCGTACACCGTTGACGTGCCTTCAGTTCCGATACACTCCGTGACTTGGGCATTTCTTGACGGAATGACTGGTGCCGCACCAATATAACCACTTCCGTCTGTATAGACCATTGTGTGTGTGCTCGCTTTGAGGATTGAGTTGTGGACTGAGATGGCCTTCTCACGCTCGTCGATCACAATCTTTGGAGTTTCATGCCATGGTGCTTGGACGTACGCTTCACGGCTCTCCCATTGCCCGGCCAAGGTTCCCGGGGGAGCCGTTAAGCATCCGCCCGTTTTCCAAGCATAGCTTATATGTATAGAGATTACAGGTGGCCGGTTTACCCGTGAATTACATTAACAATTTCAAATCATAACTAATGCTCGATTAGCCTGAGATGACAAATCCTTTGTACGTTAGGCCTCAACCCCCCGGTCAATGGCACGGGGCTGTAATTTTTAACCATTCCGTTAGACTGGCTGGGCTTCTGGTGACGTTGCAAACCTGGAAAGATTTTCATCTACATTTAACGTCGATATATAAACCCAAACCACACTTTCACTCTACTGCTGCATTTTCTCACCAGTAATCTCTCTTATCAAGCTATTCTCTATCATTTATTATGTGATATCGGTGCTTCACTTGCTATAAATATTCCGAAGTGGGATAATTTCTGCGTGATTCTCTCAGAAAAACTGTCCCAATTACCTGATTCATCTTTCAATTGCTGCATAACCCGCCACATCTGATGCAATAGCGCAACAACTTCCCCAACATTGCCCGCGGGCTCATCTAACTGCCGGAGCAACGTTTGCGAGGCGACGGAGAAGGGCCACATAAGAAATGTCTTTGATACCCACTTTATGACAGCGAAAGAGAAGTTAATTAGTACTCATTCATCGGTTTGCTAGTATGGCAAATTTCTGACCGGCTGTGCATACCTTGGAATCCTGTAGTTGTGATATAATATCTGCGTATTCTGCGACCTGCATCGCAATGCTGGTACATCTATTTTCACTCTCGACCCGTAATAGATCTGGGAGGCCGTCATTCTGCGCTTTTCTGATGGCATGTTCGTGTAAAGTGATTTGAATCGCGCAGAGGGTTGCATGGAGAGTCAGCGCTAGTGGGTCACCGAGATTATTAATGGGCTGGAGATGGCCCAGTAGTTCAGTTCTATAGAAGCTCAATTCCTTATCAATCTGGTAATGGTATTGCCAGAAATGGTAACTTAAGTCGCCGGTAGAATCTTGTACTTGTGAGGCGGTGAAGTGATCGTGGCACCGATGGTATAAGAATGTCACAAGAATAATACCTGCAAAAGAAGACAGGGTTGATCTGTCTAGTATGTCCACTGCTTTGCTGAGAGTGGGCATTTTTTGACCTAGATTGCCGTCAAAATAATCACCTGGATAAGGAAGTGCGGTAGAAATCTATCAATTAATTGATATTATTAGCTTCCAGTGCACTATAAATTGAATGCAGGGGTCCCGGAGAAATACCTCTCCATCAATGCTTGTTTTAGAACCTGTGCGAATACTGGCATAAACGTCAAATGTGAATAGGACCCAGAAAGACCTCCGTCTTTCTTCCATCTCGGCCAATCCTACTGGTTCTGGAAGGGGCAGGATGAAATCAGCCTGGGTTTTACTCGGCTTATCTTGATCCATTGCGTGAAGTCCAAGCATATTTGCCAGCCGATTCGCGCGACCAAGGCTAAGCCATGCACGAGCAAAGGACGTCCTGCGAAACTCGTAATATGTGATGAGGATAAGCGCCTGCAGCATATTTAGTGAGTTAAAATCCGGCGCTTCATCGTCACTCTCAGCTGCATTGAGGTAGCTTCTGGCGTGGTGATAGAAACTCCTCTCTGTCTCTTCTTTTTCAGACATGACTGTGGCGCCAAGCAAAGCAATCGAATAGCTGAGGCTTTTCAATTCTGGTCGATGGCCGGTCGCCTCAAGCTCAGCCGAGAACCGGTGCCGGTTCACCATCGGAATTACAGTATGGACGTATTTGAAATAAGATTGATGGCTAATGATTAGGTACGTAAGTCAATGGGAAGCTTGAACACAGTCAATAAGCAGGTAAGGAAGCGGGTCATACAAGTTCTGTAAATCAACGCTCCCATGCAATGGCTCAACATCGCTGGCTGTAAATTCGGTGCTTACTGATGGGACAAGTGACGGGAAACAAGTCATATTCGGCATATCAAAGGCGAAATCTAGATTGTCTGATGGGGCTATAGAGCCATCGAAGTCCAAATTATACTGCTGCCTGGAATCAAAACATCAGAATCATAATACGCGCTTCAGACAAGACATAATTACAGCCGTTTGCTGCTTTCACTCACCACATATCGTGTTCGAATAACGGTTTCTGGGCATCAAAAGACTCGGAAGCTTCATAGTCAAAATTCAGGTCTGCTGGAGGAATCATTTCCGGTGGCAATTGCGACTGCGTGTTGTCAAATGATATCGGTACTTGGGTGTTCGTTGTTCTCGGTGAGGCGGTGCCTGACGGGTCAACAGATGGAATAGACCGTTGCGTTAATGCCAATTGGGCTTCCGTATACGCTATAGAAAAGTCAGAGGATAATTTTCTAAAGTATATATTCTGACTCTACCTAGCCGCTCGTGCAGTTTTAATAAAGCTTGTGAGATATCAGTGTTGATTGTTTCAGGCTTTCGATGCGCTGTGTATTCGCATTTGTGTCCGAAAGATCGACACCGGCCACATACTGGGTGTACTTGATCGCAGCGAACCTTGCGCCCTCTGCATTTGTCACATGCAGTTCGCCTAGATGTCTGATCCCTGCTTGACGGACTTGAGATCCAGATCTCCTGGGTGTCCACGTGTTTATAATTGCCGGACAGACCAGCTTCGCTTATTGGAAAGGAGATATTGGTCGGCATATCTTTTTTCAATTGAGTTGTTCGGCTACGAGATGATGGTGTAATGAAATTTTAGAGACTGGCGGCCTTTTTAGTATAAATATACTACATGCAGAACGGTAGACGATTCTTTGATAACAAGAGCTCAGTACTATTGTGAAACATCTCTTTTTAGTTAGTAGCGATATTCACATTGGTAGTGACTTAGATTCATTTAGGTTCAAGCACGAAAACTGATAGTGATGACTGCATTACCATAAGCAGACGTCACCCAATAATATAATGCGTACTTCAGCTGGAAGCCTAGGGAATAATTGCACATATATCATGCTCCCAAAAGTAGTAATTCACGGCGATAACGGTTACTATGAGCAAAGTACAAAGGAGGAAGCATCTAGCTTCTTACTGGTTTTCGAAACGTCCAGCGCAAAGTGGGCCCGTGTTGAAGGAGCGGTAATGGGGGAAGAAAGATACCAATCTTGCATGTCATGATTACAACTTGTTGGTTTTTTTGATTTTATCTTGGCTTCACATTGCCAGCTACTGAGTAGCGCATGCGGCTACTTTTGCCAAGGTCTGTGAGTAAGAGCTAGCAATGGAATGCTACCGATTGACATACATACCATCTCGCAAATCGCGTCTAATAACTATTACATTATGTCATTGGACGTGAGATTTCGTGAACGCTTTCTTTACAGCGACTGCTCCAAGTCATAAGGTGTAAGGGTGTAAGGAGCATTGGAGCCTTGCTTTGCAAAGCTCCTCTAATTTCGAATATAACGTAGAACAGTGGGCCTAACGATGCATGCACGTCGAAATTAGCCGACTACTAACAAATTGGCCGGCCATTACGCGCTAGTCAACAGTCTAGAACAAGAAATAGATCTAATGAGATAGGCTCACTCTAGTGCGGGCCCCCTCCAATTGGGGCTCGCCGGAGGTAAAACCAAATGGACCCTTCTGATTGATTACTCATACATAAAAAACGCCGCCGAGTTATCAAATTGGGGTAGTGAAAAGACTCGCCAACCCTCTCAATGCATTAGTATATAGCTTCATACACCAGCCGTCCACGGCTCATTTGTGCCGGCAATAGATCTGGGCGATAATCAAGGGGTGTCAGTACTAATGCACCCCCAATATAGCTTACCACAATGCGTGAAATCCATTGGCTTGCAATCATTTGGCCCCTTTGTTGCTTGCGAAATTTTTAGTATATGATAAAAGGCATTGATATGGATAAATCTAAGAGACCCTCAACACCAGTAGCCTTTGACAATCGGAGGTCTCCGCAACCCATTCTATCTGAGAACAATATTATGGCAGGTGTTTTCATTTCTCTTTGCACGATCTTGCCGTGGGGATCTCAGAAATATCTCTCGAAGTGCAAGCATTGTCATAATGAGCATGTTGCCACAGGGCTACTTTTCAAAAGACGAAGTTGAATTTTCCACATTCGTCAAAGCTCTGGTTCCGTTTGCCCTGCGCATACTACTTGTTTCGAGGCGAGGGAGGGAGCCTTGTTCACGAGTATCCTAGACCGGTGAAACTGGCTGGACTCGGCATGCAGCCCTAATCTAGCGCGGCAGACAAATAGGGAGAATAACAAGGCGCTTGTACATCTCCAACAAATTTCAAAGCTTACAAATGAGAGCATAGTTAAAGCAAATAGTACTTATGTAATGTGGAGTACGTGCCATAAGTTAAGTTAAGTTAACTAGTTAGTTACGTACACACCTACATTGTTCATTAATAATAATACGACATGCCACTCAGATAGCCGTACTTACCCGGATGAACCCTGTGCGAATCATGACCGGATTTAGACTACACTGCAATAACGCCCTACTCTAGCCACCATGGCCGGGCCCGCACTACCCTGCCATTCATTCTGTAGATCGGAGTAGCCACGAATTCCGCGAGCCACTAAGCATCGAAACTGATCCCATCAAGCCTGCCGCCTCCATCTCAAAACAGAGGATGTTTTGTCTTGGCAACTCGGTCACGTGTCTCGGCATCCGGCATTGGGCACGTACTTGACTCCCTGAAGCAATTATTCATCGGATCAGAATCACAATATCATCCAGCACCAGAAAGTCTGCATTGGTCCAATGCATTACTGGTCTGTCTACGCAGCAGAGTTTGTGGCAATATACTATGCCATCAGTCTTGTCCTCTAGATCGCGGTAAAAGACTGGGACGTTTTAGCATGTCAACATTGCAAGCCCTCTCAGATGCATGGAATTAGGCCAGAATATTATACTCATCCATCCAATCATTGAGAGCACGAGCGGATGACATTGAATATGGGTGGCTAGGCCCTATTACTCTGTTGTGCAGGTTAGAGCATTGTTCCATCAAAGTCAAGGCGTCCTGAAGCTTTCCCTGAGATTTCAAAGTATGTGCAAGATTGTTTATGCTGGTCAGGGCGTCGAGATGCTCAACTCCCAGTACCTCTTCCTTGTCTCCATTACTTGCACCTCCAGCTTCTCAGCTTCATTCCACCGACCCTGATTCCAGACGTGAGGAACCTTACTATTCAAGGAGAAATGGGTGTCATGCAACGGCCAACTCATTATACAAACGACCTATAGCCTCCCAGTGGCTGCGGTAAGCCAACTAATTTACTGCATCACATTTTGTGAACTCTGCAACTCCTTCAGCACTAGTGAGAATTTCATCTGTTTAGTTATCATTCCATCTCACCACTTCACAGACTAATCGGTATATGGTTCCGAGGACTGTACGGAAGCATTGGTGAGGATCTCAGCTGACCTTAGAAAACATGTAAATAGCCTGACGACTCAATCAATCAAGCTCCGTCCACGCTTCATCATCCAAGGTTCCAGATAGCCCGAAATAATTTGCTCGATCTCTCCAAGCGAGAACGGTATTGTCGAGGTTCTGTCGCAGCGGCCTCTCAGTTCCGATTATCGCGGCCTGACAGAGTTCAGTCTAAGTAGTCATTATTGCTGGCTGCTCCCATTTAAAGTCGCTAGGTTACTTTTTCGGTTTAGTAGATTGTGTACAATGACCCGAGAAATTGTAGTCAGTAGATTTAACATGGTTAATAAACACACCTGATAGCTTCCACTTCTTGCCATTTCTTTTATATTCACCGACCTTTTCGACTGTCATGTCGTGAACTACAGTCACGATTTTACGACCGTTGCGTTGAAGCACCACCTCCTGCTTGTCCTCTCTTTTCCCCAACTCTTTAACGAATTCATAGACAAAGATGTGAAGAAGAATCAGAGCTAGACGTGGATGTACCGATCCGCGATGGAACGTATTGTGGGTCGAGGTTAAAAGATGATACGCAGCAAAACAAATCTCTGCTGACGAAAGTCTGTAGTAAGCCGGAATCTCGACTCCAGGTGCGTGACATTCTCGTGACAGCCATTCACTCCAGTGATTCAAAGCAATATTGGTTTCGTCGATAATACGATCGCCCATTTGGTAGATCTTACGCAGAGCCCCCAAGACTATAGGATTTGCTGGCCTTTCTCATCAAATTCCTAAGTAAAGTCAACCGTATACAATCAGCTTCGTTGAACAGGGAAAAATGAGTATCCATAGTATTTCTGCTCCGTGAACGTCTTCGTTTACTGGCGGAATTCAGCTTCTCGTTAGCACCAGCGACGTCATCGTTAGTATACTCGCGCTTCTGTGCGTCGTTTGCTTGATCAATAATGTGACTTATGGGTTGGTCAGATTGCTGCAGATCAACTTCCCGTGGACTTGTTGACACTCGAATTCTGGCGATGGAGTTCGATAGGTCTTGTTGCAGCTGGAGGGATAGAGATAGACTGTTGGAACGGCTCCTAGTTCCAGGCTGCAAGCCATCTGGAGAACCCGGTTTTGGAGGTCCCGGACTTTGGGGCTCATCAGAGTCCAGTTCATTCTCTTCAAACGAAGCATCTCCGAGACTTGAGTTTTCAAATGCACTTTCTTCCTGTCCTCTCGAGAAGTGCTCTTGTTCTACCATTGAGAATTCCTCGTCACAGAGTGATTGTGTCTGGTCAGATACTCCAATATCACCAACCACTTCTTCGCCAATCTCTCCACGTTGGGTTGTTGGACGGGCGATCTTACATCATCTTGCGTATCAATTAAAACATCATCCGGTTTAGCATCTCCCCAACTACACCATAGGTATAAAGCCCCTCTATGGAACGAGTAATCTGGTCCAACCGTTTCCGCCTCATCCAGACATACCGAGGGTCTTTTCCTGGGCATAATATGGTTTGTTGTTGCACGCCTGACAAAAGAATTTGGAACGATTCCGACCAGGCTGCATATGTTGATAGCTTCAGACAGTATGTTGACCGCCTTTTCGTGTATGCTTTAAGCTCTCTGCAGGCGCTATTCACATGTCCAGCGCCCACTAATTTCAAAAAAGCAAGCTGTTGCCCGCTGTTGGTCGGCACGGGACGTTGCCTACCTCCATTCCATAGAACCCTCGCCGTACTCTTCTGAGAAGAAGTTGGTAAGAATGGTGTGAAACAAGGTCTCTTTGTGCATGAATACCTAAACATTGCCAATTTTAAACGTTTTAGACACCTTTAGGCTAGTGCCTCCGGACGTAATGGACATACTGCTATTGTCTGAGGGTGTTCGGAATCGTGAAGCTATTCCCAAGCTCTCTATTTTACAATTTCTTTACTGCTCTCCCTCTCTAAGCGTTATTGTTTTTAGTAATAATAAAATTCAATCATAGATTCCTATTTTGACGATAAGATTCTCCTTAATTAATTCTTCCCCTAGCGACTTAGTTTTCCTTTCTGATATAGTACATTGACAACAAAATTCATGCTCTTGTCTCTCATTTAGTCGGCATTTCCAAATTTGAACTTGGCCCACTTTTCATGCTCTATATGTACTCTTTGCTTCCCAATGTCCTTTTCGGTCAAGTCAGGTATATCCAAAACGGCCCGTGGAGGTGCTTGCTGAAGAGCGCCCACGACCATATTAATAAAGGAGCGATGATCAACGCGGATGACCAAGCCCACAACAAACTTGAGCAGAACAACGACACAACCGAAAATAGCGACAGCGGCGGCGAGTTTCGATGTATGTGACTCAAGCCCATACAGCCACACATAAACAGAGGTTTGGATGTACAGTATGGGATTGGTATCGTGGTTTAAGGAAGAGCTGTCTTTCATAGTAGAGTATTGCACGTAATATAGGCCTTCAGCAACGGCCAGGTTGTGTAGACTAGCCAGAAAGGGAGCACTGGTGCTACCAATAGGAATCAGGTCCTTGTATGTGGATACGAGGATGCTTGCTGCACTGCGATTGAAGGGTACAGTGCCGTTCATATCAACGGCCCACGAAAGTAGCGTCCAATCGGGATTGACTATTGTTGGATCGGCATTAACAGATGGGTTGCTGTTGCTCAGCTGTGAGTAGTCCATCGCGATAGGGTTTCCCAATGCTGGGTTTAGGGTATAGATAGGAAATCGCAGGAATGTGGAGCTAAAACAGTACACAGTTGGATAGCCGGGAATGCTGTACTCGGTGACCTGTGTATTAACGGTTTGGTTTCGAAACAACAGATCCGCACTCTCAGCAAACAAAGCATTCCAGTCGCAGTCGGTGGCATTGAGGCACGCATAGGTTGTGCTGTTAAGGAGAATAGCAAGATTGGTTGAATATACGTCAACGTGCATTGGCAAAGACGAATTTTCGCTTGTGGAAACTGAAAATGTTGAATGATTGTTGTTGCTGCCAGGCCACCCAGATCCGACTTGGATGCATTTAGTGGACAAGTGGGCCGAAGGATCGCTGATTGGCAATGAGCTTGTAGTCCCAAAAGGAGATATATCACCGCCATTTGCACTAGCACCATACACGTCGTCCGGGTTGGGAATATTGTAGCAGTGAACAGCCATATCGTTCCCGACCTGGTTGACGGAGGTGCCATTGTTATAACACATAGATAAAGTATTGAATGCTGGTGCTTTGTGTAAAATCTGCGTTTGCTGGGCATTTCTCATAAGATTGTACTCTAATTCGGTAACACTACCATCATCAACGTCCTGTTAAGTAAGAGATGGAGACATCGAATTTGACCATTCATAATAGCTTTCGAAGACACCATGTAGCGCCCCCTCGGTCGGCGCATACACACCCAGGCCCGCATAACTACCGTTGATTGTGTAGGGTATACCATAATAGAACATAACTGCAGGGATGTAATTCGAGTTGATCGACCAGCTCTGGAAGAGAAGGTCCAGACGAGGACCGGAAGGGCTGCAGGAATAGGCTCCCTGCGCGGGTTCGCTATCAGAACAAGCATATGATAGATCATCACTCATTGAGGGCCTATCTGCCGACGATATTTGAGAGAATGCTTGTGGTTGATCCCTTGTAATGGTCTTCCACCCCATTGTCGGCAGGAGGAGTAATGCAGTTGCCGGGCCCATCAGACTGACGGCTAGAAGTATGACCACGATGAAGAGTATGAAGAGACCTGGTACCCATTTTATCCAGTTTTTCTGGCCTTCAGCGGCTGTGGTACGCCAATTAACCCAGAAGGATTTGTCTAGGAGCGTACTGGGAGAAAGAGACAGAGGAATGATTAAGTATGACAAGGGCAACCCATCTCTGGTTGCGAATAAGAACATGGTTACGTCGTATACCAGGTTGCCGGCAATAACTGCAAACCAGATCTCCACCACTTTGGCCACCAGCTGGAAGGGCGCCTTGAATGTTGCGATCCTCGTTGCTGTGTCTCTGGATCTCCTTCATGTCCCACCATCCGGCATCGCAGCTACGAATGCCGTATGTAAGGCTCGCACCAATTACCCACCCACGGAAGTTGAGGACGAGGACTGCCACGACAGGGGCAATCCAGAAGAGACTCAAAGACTGCAATGACAGGTTGTAGAAGAAAGGAGTCTTCTTTCTCTGTTCAGTCGCGCCGCCTTGGTGGACAGACTCGTAGGGGCCTTTCGAAGCCATTGGTCGTTCTGAGGGTAGTATATGATTTATCAACGAAAACTGGTACAAATATTATACCTGCAAGATTTTGTTCTTTCCGCTTCACAGTGGAACAAGCCCCGTGGATTTGTTAAAGCTCAATATGCACTGTATTGCAATCCAATAATGGAAATAGATCCTTGACTGCAGTAGGTCCAGCCATTCCTCAACATGCTAAGGAGGCACTACCACCTTGTCCAGTTATATACAAATGTGCGACACCGCTAGTCCGAGTCAAAATTACAAAAAATAAGTAGAATACCCGTAACGCAGTGTCATGGATTACTCATCGCGAGGCTGAATATACCCCTGTCTAGAACCCTTGAAATTACTACATTTAACACAGCCAATTGATCTGCACTTCTACGAGGATAGTGGGATAATATTTCCTGAGTAACTTTCAAGATTCATTAGCAAATACAGTGGATCCAACTTCCACATGTATTATGGCCTATTGGTACATGTTAACCATAAACCGAAGTAAAAGCCTTTATATTAGGAGAAGTGAAAGGTGAAACAAACCACGATCGCAATGGCCTCCTGCTTTTAAAGAGACATCGTTGATATAGGTCAAGTATTCGAACTACCAATAAAAGATGACCCAATCGGTAGGCGATTTCGAAACGAACCCGGCCATGTCGCCTTACCTTCCTTTTGAGAGGGTGAAACCTTGCTGGTCCTTCTACTATACCTAGTAGTTTCCGGCGTGGCTGGCTGAACATTTATCCAATAAAAGAAAAGGGACTCGGTACTTGATGCGCTCTCAGTAAATGTGGTCGCTAGCTACTTGAGCTAAGGGTTCTTGACAGGATTACTTTACGGCTATCCTGGATATGGATATTGCAGTGCATAAATCCACTCGCGCGCTCTCATTTGGATGTCGAATAGTCCTCGCTACAAGGATTCGCCAAGAAACATCCTTACTAAATTAGCGCGCACACGGTAGCACACTTCCATACGCGACACGATATAAGCAACAGAAAGGAAAGAATGATTGGAGGATAATTGCTGAGATAAAGGACACGGTGATTGGACTAAGAAAGTGACGTGACCAAAAGATATACTGATATACGATAAGATACGAAGTATATCTTACACTGGCAGACATGTTGAAATAAGTTAAGTTGTTCATTGTCATTCTACTATTGAGGGACTGATGGGCTGGTTATATACACCATGTATGCACAGACCCACTTCCTCATTAGATCAATACGTCAACCGATATATTTTATATTCAACAAGACAATTGGCCAGATATCGTATATTTTATATGGTTTACTTTTGAAGTATACGATATACAGTATACAAAACGTGGAGGACTGGACATAAGGACACTCATTCACCGTCTGGTATTTAGTTCTTCAAGCTCTTGAATCTAAGTCACATGATATAAGACTTTGATATGGTGAGAGTCAGCAAGGCATTCTAACTCGTACAGGCACCAGGCTGTACGGGTGATCTCTTCTACTTTGTTGTTGTTGCTAGTCTAGGACGACTACTTTCGATACGGATACACTACCCTTCACCCATCGTTTACTCTCGTGAACAAGTGGAACCTGTGTGTGGTTCAAACAATCCTAAGTATGTCGACACACCTCTGTATTACGAACAACAAGGTGGATCCGGGTCCGTGAAATTTGCACTCTATTATGTATGGCAGCCTATGTCAGATGATTAATTCCTAGATAGACACACAGAATACAATACAATACACGTTCCACTCCGATTCTCAGTTCTCCTTTCGCCCTTAACTATATCACGTCTGTTCATGTCATGATTCTTGATTTCCGGTAATGTGTTCTCGAATAATATTCGTGAGGGAAAGTAGATGAGGTGTGTTAATCGGGAACACGAAACCTTTTGGAGTCACCAGCGATTAAAGCCGACGATGCCTGAGGTCGGTAATACCTAGGCAATATTCAACTCTGAGGCTCCTCCAGCATTCAATAGCAGCATAACTAACTAGGTAGTTCGCCCCGAAGTTGCGGCTTTTGAAGCAGTCACACTTTTGAAAGATGGTGATGCATTATAAATTAATCTATAATGCACTCCAAGGCATGCCGGAAATCCCAGTTTTCTAGATATGATTGATTGGTTCTTACCGACAGGGAGAATATTGCGACTAGACATACGCATGGATGGCGACTAATCTCAGTTTACCAATCCCGTGTGTTACGCCAGATAAAGTGCGGCACTGTGACCGCTCCCTATAAGCTCGATGCAACTTTGAGCCTTGTGCAAGACTAACATGAAAGGCCGTAGTATAAAAGCCGCCTAGATAACTTTTTCATCGTCAAATTGAAAGATAAATGCATGAGGATATCCTGTGTTGTTTGGAAGATAATTTTTAACTAGAGAGTTGCACAATGTATAGTATACCGAAGGCTCAGCCTGGTCACGTTGAAAACTTGTATTCCATAAGCCTAAGGGGATAGATAGTATGGTTTATTTTCGGGATTAGATGGCGTCACTTGCAAGTAGTACTCTGTTAGCATAGGCTGCCGATCATTTCATCAAACCGTCTCACATCTGGTTACGAACAATGGGATTCCAATCTAGCCTACCGCTACTTCGTATCTAATTTCGTCAATTCTCTAGGACTACCCGTGCATTTGAGACTTCTTTTCACATCCTCGGACGAATCGTCCTATATAACTGGCGGACGCCTTGACGCTATTGATGTGACTGCTGGTATTAGCCAGCCACGCATTTGTCACCTCGGAATAATAGCATCGATTATACACCAATATCGAACACCCTGGATGATTGTCGGTTGGTTGCATAAGCATGAGCGAATAGAACATTTTCTAAGCAATACAAAAATAAATGTCCGGGTTTAACGGAAGCTTGTGTCTGGTACTTACATAGTACTACTGTCAGTTTTTTCCATCACTCGTCATCTCTCGAAAGTTTTCAAATTGGACTGAGCCTAGCCTGATTTTTATGTATGGATGCATACGTGTTTGAATCGGAGTGTAATTTACGTTTTCTCTCATGGAACTGAATAACTTTGATTGACCAATATTATGGATATGTTAATGAGGGTAATTTTCGACTCGTCTAGCCCTCGGCTGGGATAAAACCGAGAAAGTAGGCTAGCTCGGAGTTAGGGAAAATTTCATCCTTTCCAATTGCCTCTTCAATAGAATGAGATATACATTCCGTGTTCTATGTACTGCAGGCATCCCTACTGATGCCTGTGTGCAAAAAGCATTCTGAGGGGTTTGTATTCTAATGTTTAATAACTATGTTTTTTTTACTTTTTTTTTGGCCAACAAATCAAACTCCTTTATTCAATAACTCATCTCGACGAGGCCAAAGATACCCAGCACTAAGATATCGAAAACTGCCCACAAAGTTGCAACACGTGCCACGATGTAGCTGTACAATGCCCCTACTTGGCAATTTAGTAACGTTTTACAAACTCGCCTCGAAGCCAATTAATGTAATATTTCCGTGGCTAGCTGATCGCAAGGCCGAAGCTGACTCTCTACTCCTTCTGGGCTTCTTGCATGCATGAGTTGGTCGCACAGCGTATGCATGATGCTGTGGTTAGCAAAGGGTCTGATTCACAGGATTATATGTAACATGATGCGTAATGCCGAGCATCATTTTATCTCGGTAACGGAAATGTAAAACAGTATCAGTCCATTTGAGTGGTGATAGGAGACTAGCCCCCTTGCGAAACAACTTTTCAAGTGTTAAGGTGGATTCGAGCTAATGCAAACAAAGGCTCAGCACTGGTCTTAGCGTTCTCACACTGATACATTAGGCTTCTCTTCCGAAAGATGAGGCTCTTTGAAGGTCAAGCTAACTGATATCACCCTTCCACTTTGGGCCACTTGCTTTAGCTTCAGCCATACATGTCTAATAGACAGGTGAGCTTTGTGCCCGCTCCGCTCCCTGGCAAACCGCTGCACCCACGACCACACTTACCCCAACCATCCTTCCAAATCATCATCGGTCGTCATGGCTCCTGCTGAATATCAAGCTACCTTCTCGAACTCGCCCAACTACGGACTACAAGTCGGCCATAACGCTGGGAATATCGAGACCCACCATCACTATGCCGGCGGTAAGTCGCTGTTTTGTCCACCATGACGAGTAATGACAAGGCCTCAGAGGAAAGGAAACACTAATGGAATATATGACTAGACGATCCTTTATCTCGCCTCGTACACTCAAAGAATGCCCGATTCAACTCCAAATATAGACATCACGCGCAGATCTGCCACGAAAATACCCGAACAGACCTCCTGCGGGACATATATAACTGGGTGGATGGGGAAGATGAGCAGCACATTTTTTGGTTGAAAGGATTGGCTGGTACAGGCAAATCGACTATTGCACAGACAGTAGCAAAGCATTACTACGACCTCGATCACAGGCAACTCGCAGCAAGCTTCTTCTTTGCACGGGGTGGAGGCGATGCAAGCCATGCTGGCCTCTTTGTCACGAGCATCGCGGTTCAACTTGCAAATGATATACCGCTCCTTCGAGACGCAGTTTGCATGGCTATCACAAAATGTAGCGACATCACAACTCGATCACTACCTGATCAGTGGCGCCGTCTCGTTCTTCAGCCGTTCTCAAGCCTTGAAGTGACGAATAGTCCATCCTCATACATGGTAATTGATGCTCTAGATGAATGCAATAGCGAAAAAGACATTCAAACGATCCTCCAGCTCTTGTCAGAAGCTCGACAGCTTACACCCTTGCGCTTACGTTTCTTACTAACCAGTAGACCCGATACTGTGATTCGCCGTGGCTTTAATGCGGTGCCGACGATTGAGCGTCGGGATACTGTTCTTCACGAAATAGCGTCTGCTGTCGTTGATCATGACATCGCCATTTATCTCAACCACGAGCTCGCTGAAATTGCACGAGAACAATATCTAGGGCCAGATTGGCCTACTCAATGGCAAGTTCAGCAACTTGTAAACCAGTCGACCGGCCTCTTTATTTGGGCTGCCACAGCATGTCGGTACCTCCACGAGGGACGAAATCATGCCAACGAGAGGTTATCCAAGGTTTTGAAAACCCACACGAGGGATATTGCGCCAGAGAAAGAACTCGATGCAATTTACACAATGGTCCTTACGAATTCTGTTCCTGAGAATCTCAGTGACGAGGAGAAGGGAATATCACATGGGCTACTGAGTTATACACTAGGAAGTGTTGTGGCTTTGTTCACACCGCTTTCTATTCCCTCTCTACATTTGCTCCTGAACTTTCTAAGAGATGACATTATCAGAACGGTGATTGATCTTCATTTAATCCTTCATATCCCACCTAAATATAGCGATGAACTTCGATTGCATCATCCCTCTTTCCGAGATTACCTGGTCAACCCAAATAGATGTGACCTAGAAAGTCTCCAGGTGGACGAGAAAGGTGCGCATAGGAGATTATTTCTTAATTGCCTGCGCCTGATGTCAGAAACTTTGAAGGAGAATATATGCAACCTAGACTACTCCTATCCCGGTATTCTACTAGCGGAGGTGGAACAGAAACGTATCCAGCAATATATACATCCTGCACTCCGTTATGCATGTCTCTACTGGGCGCAGCATCTCCAAAGAAGCGGCGAACTGATATATGATAAAGATCCAGTTGACAATTTTATGCGACAATATCTCTTATCTTGGTTAGAGGCCCTGAGCTGGATGGGAAGAGCTGCGGAAAGTTTACAAGCAGTGATTTACCTACAGTCTATTGCATCAGTAAGACTGCCCGAAATACTTACCAAACGTTAACTAAGTATTCTACAGATCAACACCTGCCCCTTATTTTGTCAATACATCCAGGACGTCAAACGCTTTATTTCGCAGAGTTTTTCTATTGTGGAACGTGCACCCCTCCAATTATACCTCAGTGCATTGATATTCATACCAGAAGGTAGCTACGTCCGCAGCCATTTTCAACAAAGAATCTTTCGGTGGATAAAAACATTGCCGGTCATGGAGAAGAACTGGAGTTCCTTACTTCAGACACTTGAGGGCCATACCAGCTGGGTGAAGATGGTCGCCTTCTCTCCAGATGGGACAATGCTGGCGTCAGCATCTGATGACCGCACAATCCGGCTCTGGGATGCAGCCACAGGGAGCGTGCGGCAGACGCTCGAGGGCCATACCCGAGTGAAGGCGATCGCCTTCTCTCCAGACGGGACAATGCTTATTACAGATAGGGGTAGAATACACATCAACTCTGATGACATAATTAGTCAGTCACAAATACGGCATTCTGTTCCCGCCCCTACGGTGATAATTCAAGACCCATGGATTGCCCATAATGGATACAATGTTCTCTGGCTTCCACCAGAATATAGATCTAATGTATCTGCTGTCTATGCGACGAAGGTTGCCATTGGGTGTTCTTCGGGTCAAGTTCTTCTATTTGAATTATGTATTTTCTGAAGTCTTCAGTATGTTGTTTGACCCTGTTCTACAGTATTAATAATCTCAAATATCTTTACAAAAGGAGAGTATGGGATTTGATGATCCTTATATAGTATGTTTGTGAGAAATTGAGTGGGAACGCGTATTGTATTGTATTCAAGTGTGTCTAATAGAATGAAAGTAACTGGCATAGGTGTGCCATACATAATGCAGCGCAGACCTGTGCGCGCTAGTTTAGTAAAGGGGAATCTTGGCAAATCCTTGTAGCGAGGAAAGCCAGCTATCCAATGAGGGCATACGAGTGGATATATGCGCTGCGCTCACCATATTCGGCATAGCGGTAAAGTAATCTTGTCAGTTTGTTGTTGGTGGGGTTCTCGAATGTCTATCGAACTCTATCAGAGTCTGGTAATGCGCACTGGCACGTGTTTCCAAGCGCTAAACTAGTCACTGATCATAGTGGATGGCAGTCACCAATAATTGCCATCCATCCACTTGCCGGTGGAGATGGCCGTTGTGGCCTTGGTGACACTTCAGGATAAACAAGTAATAATAGTTAGCAAGCATATGCTATGTAGTTGCCAAGAGTATAGCGGCCTTTCAAATACCCCAGGATATCGAAACAGTGCCACAGTAGCTTTGTTAATCTATACCAGGAGAATTCCACAGAGATAATATCCCTGTCATTAAGCGTAGACAAGAATCCGCTCACATCCGTACGCCAGCAAAGCTACGTGGAAAGCCTTTGCGACGCCATGGAAACTTTCTTTGACTGTAAGTCATATCCCACTGCTATGGGATCGTCTGTGGAATTAACTTTTTATGGTATCGCAGAAAATACGATCGCTGCCGCCATGTCATTCGAGATGGCTTATAACCTGATCGCAGAATGGGCCAGGCCTTACAGAGGAATAGGCGCCAAGAATAGCTACTGTCTTGGTGTTTCCGAAGAGTTGTATAGACTGTTTCAGGAGGAGAAGGCCGAGCAACAATTACAGGCGGAGCACGCGGAGAGTGAAGCTATTGCGGCCAGGGTGAAGCACGAGGAAGTTGAAAGACAGATGCAGCTGGACCGGTTAGCTCCACAACCCACGATCCCGGACTATCCCTCGTTCCCTGCAATGGAGAATCATGCTAAAGCCAGCACTGGGATGGGCGCTTGTTGCGGTCTATGGCAACTTCAAGGAAGCCCCTTCGATCAGCTGTCTCCCAGTGTGGATATCTTGGAGGACGGTGACATCTTTGACGCTCTCAGCTCCTCAGAGGGAGGAAGTGAAGATAGCGGTGTGGATGACGACTTCAAACCTGATTTCAAGTTGGAAAATGAAGACCTCCCGAATCATTTTGAAGACTTGGATGAAGAGATAAGAAAGTTTATCAAATCTGAGTCGCCGCCATTCGAGTTGTCAGACCTTTCACCACGTCCTCGGACTGCCGTAATTTCCTCGCTACCGGAGCGAAAACCAACACCAAGTCGTCTCATCGATACGAAATCAATATATCCAGAACCGGAGCCGGCGACAAAATGGGGCTCATACATGCAACTTGTCACCTTCCGAGCCACAGCTGATAAGAAAAGCGCGACTACCTACAGGACCTGAAACGAGTTTCATGTTCGATGGTTCATCAGTATTGTGCAAAGTTAGTGTCTGACAGGTGAAGTTATATATCACTGTGTCCGTCCCGTCCAAAACTTCCTGCAATTCAGGCACATCAAGCGTTTCCGATCTTAGCGAAGCACAATGTCCAAACAGCAGATGCACGAATATTGAGGAAGTCGGCCGGAGAATGATGTACCAGTATGGTTGTAAAATGATACATTCGGATCATTGTCTAGCGCATAAACTGCACCACTGCTTAATGAAATAGCTGAAGCATTGGTCTCACATGTAGAGAGTGCACAGGCTCGATGTAACGATGGAGGCTTTCGTGATTTTGCCCAGCGCTATGACCGACCAATTTTTCAGCTGTCGGGCGGTAGTGCGCCGATGCCAATCCAGGGCTAGAGGCCGCGTCAATTGAAGCCGCCGGAAAGTTTTCAAGATGTTCACGAACGACGGCGGTTGAGCGACGCACCGGGGTTTATATACTCGAGCAGACGAGGTAAAGGCACGCTATCCCGTATTGGGACTGACCATATGCACTACGCCGGATCGGGAACCCCGCTAAACTTGTTATGGCCAGCACTAGTCCCAAGATGGTGATCCCGGAGGGCCAGCCGAATCCGGCCGCGCCGGTATAAATCGATAATCTACTCTATGTACTCTCAATCTTCGAATTAATGTGAGCCGGGCAACCAACTGTAGTGATACGAAACTACTGTAGTGAATCGAAACTACTGTACAGTTAGAAAACTACTGTATAGACGAGGGAAAACTACTGTATGGGAAGGGAC
>LHCL01000103.1:0-12712 GCA_001305275.1 Talaromyces verruculosus
GCCCAGCATACAATTCAACGCTGCTGCCTTAGATCGCGGGCATCGATCCTTCGAGCAATCAGATTGGCCTCCTCGATCTCGCGATGGGATCAGCCTTTACAGATAACCATTATAGGATTTCCTACCTCCTATAGAATTTGTTAACAGCACTTCTATAACTAACTATAGTAATACTATAATTCCTATTTTTATTACTAACTATTATAAAGTTACTAAATTATATAAATAAACCTTTACAGTGATTAATATAATAGGGTTTAATATAATCTTTAGTAAGCTATAGCTTTACTATAAAGAACCTATGATTACTAGCTTTAAAAGATATACTTAGAGATTCTAATACAAGGTGCTAAAACTATAGTTTATATTAGCAAAGCACTTTGTAAAGACTACTAATAAAGATTCTCTTTTCCTTCTAGTCTCTAGCCTATCTAAATCAATTAAAGAGCCAACCCTTCCTCCTATATATTAGAAATATAAAGACATATTCTTAGAGGTAGACACTTCTAAGTTGTCTTCTGATAAGATAGTACATAAGATCCAGTTGCAATCCAACTCTATCACACCACCATATAGACCCCTATATCCATACTCAGCAATAGAACTAGATCATCTACTACACTACCTTAAGAAAATATAGCAAAAAGGATGGATCTAGCCTTCTACCAGTCCCACAGACGCTCCAATCCTTTTTGTTAAAAAATTAGATAGAAGTCTACAAGTCTATATTAACTATTAAGATCTTAACAAGATAATAGTCAAAAACTACTATCTATTATCTTATATCAACAAGATATTAGATAGATTAGTTAGTACTAAGATATTCATAAAGATTGATCTCTAGAATACCTACCACTAATGTGACAGTGGTCAAAACCTGATATTGAGGCTATCTCGCTAACTAGGTGCACCGGGTCTACAAGCAATATCAAGCATGGAGAAGGAAAGAAGAAGAAGCCAAAATCCGCCCGCTGAGAGCTCCTTTATATGCTCTGTGTGCAAAGCCCCTTTCCTAATACAGTACCGCCAGGAAGGCAGTTCCCGATGTAGCGGTTGCTAGGGTTACAGCCCTATCTGGCTATAGCTTCATGACGGGAAGCTCCGTCATATGGCCAACCACGCTGTCAACCATGCCACCATTTAGCCACGAGCCAAAAGGGCTGTCACATTACCCCCCCCTTCCACAAGGCGCTTGCCCGCAAGCGCTTGTTACCAGTATATCATCCTCCAATATGTCCTCTATAAAATAATCCTCCTCTGTGGCCTTGAGCCATTCTCCAAGCATTTTTAGCAATCTATCTGCTCCTAGATTAGTGGCATAGAAGGCTTACAATGCCAGCGGCACATTCTTTAAATAACTTGCTAGATACCACTTTAAATCAGGGTCACGGCCTAACCAGCTCACTTGGTAGTAAAGCTTCTTCTACCAGATACATAATATGACCACTTATTTGATTTCCTATTCTAAATGCCTATTAATTTTTAATTTAAGTTCTTTATCTACTAGTTGTCCTGAGAGCAGCTCTGTTGAGGTGGCTAAATATAACTTCTCCAGTGAGAATATAGGGTATACACTTAATTCTTCTAGCAACTTAAATTTAAAAGTATATCCCACCTACTTTATAATAGAGAAAGGTCCCTCTTGCTAATACCCTAGTTTCCTACTTGGATAATCTATATTCTATCCCTCATTCATAATATATACTATATCTCTAACTAAGAAGTTCACTAGTTAATATTTCTTATTAGTCTACTTGGCTTGACAGTCTTGAGCTCACTTTATATTTTCTCTTATAAACTCTTAAACCTCCTATAATCTCTTAGTCTATGCCTGTGTATCCTTTTCATTAAGAGTCAACTTCTATAGTGGTGCCGGGGTGGTCCAATCAAATGACATTCAGGGCTGATATCCTCTTTCAATCATAAACAGTGACATACCTACTAAGGCCTGAGGTAGAGCTGATGCTACAAAGTCAATAATAGGTAAGTATTCTAACTAATTATCTATAGCAAAGTTTATATAAGGCTATAGATGCTACTAGAGATATTAATTTGCAATCTTAGTTTGACTATCCATCTATGTATATTATACTATAAATAACTTAATCTTAATTTGTAACACTCAGTATACCTCATTCCAGAATTCTAACACAAACTACCCTCTATAATCCAAGATGATACTATCAGGTAATCCCATCCATAGAAAGATATACTGAATCTATAATTTAGCCATCTCCTTAGCGGTTGCTGTGTCCTTATAACATAATATAGAAACTAGACACTTACTTAGACAATCAACCATCACAAATACTATATTAAAGCTATAACAGTCTATTAGAAACTCTATAAAATCTATTAATAAGTGCTGCCACAGTTGATCAGAGATAGATAATAGTTTTAGCATACTAGAGGTCTAGTCTCTTCAGGTGTTAATTCTTCTACAGGTCTTGTAATTATTAATATAGCTCTCAATATCTTTACTCTATAATTCCTAGTAAAAGTATTCTCTAAATAGCTTCTTCATTTTATCTTAACTAGGGTGTGCTATTAAAAATAGTCAGTACATCTCATCTAATAATCACATATAGAGGTCTGTCTCATCTAGGATATATAAGCAACCTTGGTGTAACAATCTTCCTCCTTTAATATACCACTTTGAATCTTTCTAGTTTACCCTTTTACTAACATCCTCTATCATAGTAATTCTCTCATTTGCGTCAAGTACTCATCCAATAATATTAGCATCCACAATAGCACTATTCAGATCTATAAAGGCTACTTCTACTACAATCTAGTCGTCAAGGATCTCTCACAGCAACATCATCAGATTATAGTGATCAAGATTCTTAGCTCTGTCGTCTCTCTGTTATATAAGCATATCCGCTAGCACATTTACCCTTCCAGATCAATATTGCAATACGAAGTAGAATTCCTATAATAATTCATACTACTATACTTGCCTAGCAGTCAGGGCCTTAGTTGTTATAAAGTATTCTAAGGCTTAATAGTCTAATAACACCTCAAAATGCTCTTTTTATCTTAACCTAAGTAGCTCTGGCCTCTATTCCTAAAACACTCAAATGATTGCTAATATCTCCTTATTATAGATATCATAATTATACTCAAAGTCTGTTATTATAGATGAGTAGTATCCTATAGAGTGCCATTCTCCATCCTCACAGAGCTGAGAGAGCACTACTGCTATTACTAAATCTAACACATCAATCTCCACATGTATTAACCAATTTAGATTATAATACACTAAGATAGGTGCTAACACTAGCATCATTTTTAAGTAGTCAAAAGCTTCCCTATACTACTTTATCCATATAAAGGGAACATCTTATCAAGTAAGCTAGTACAATAGCTTTGCAATTCTGCTATACTCTTTTATGAACTTCTGATAAAAATTACAAAAACCTAGGAATAACTGTACTCCTCGCATTGTTGTTAGCATCTTCTAGGAGAGTACTGCTTTAATTTTCTTAGAGTCTACTTTGATACCCTTAAGTGTAATAATAAAGCTAAGATATTTTGTTATTGTTATATGAAACTCGCATTTCTTGATACTGGTCTGCAATCCTGCATCTTGGAGCCATTAGAGCACTGTACGAACATGAATTTCATACTCTGTAGTGTTCTTGCTATGAATCAGCAGATCATCAATGAATGTAATCAAGAACTTGTCAAGGCAATTGATAAAGATGTTATTTATTAATCTCTAGAATGTCATAGGGCTATTAGTCAGCCTGAATGACATAATCTTATACTTGAAGGTTCTATAATAGTAATAGAATGTTGTCAGGTCAGCAGAATCCTGATATATGTAGATTTAGTGGAAGCCTTGTTGTATGTTGAGCTTCGTGAAGATCTTTACCTTGTTGATTCGCTTAAACACCTCATTGATCAATAGCAATAGATAATGATCCTTCCTCGTGAGTGAGTTAAGACGTCGATAATCCACACAAAAACGAAGACCTCCGCCAGGCTTCTTGGCCATCAGGATTAGTGAGGCATACAGTACGCTACTTGACACAATAAAACCTTTCTCCAGATTCTCTATAATATAGTTCTTTATAGCCTGGAGCTTCTTAGCTGTTATTCAATATAGAGGACAGTAACCAAGCTCAATCTCCTTCTTAAGCTTAATCTTATAGTTATATTCCTTCTATTCTGGTAGCTTATTAGACTTAATCTTAGAGAAGATATTAGCAAATTTATAATACCATTCTAGGAGGTGCTATCTTATCTCCTCTTCCTTTTCTGCCTTGGCTATGCTAAGTTTATCTTTAATAGCCTTCTTAATCTTACTAATACTGGTTAAGAAGGTCTCAGTCTTTTTATCCTTTATATTCTAGAGAAAGCCTGAAGCTCTAATTACTGCAATATCTATATCTAGATGTCTTTTTTTAAAATAGACTTACTTTAGCTCTTGAATAGCAACAGGGGCTATATTAATAGTAGGGGGTTTGATAGAGGCTTTTATTAACTCTTTCTTTATATAGTCTAGCTCACACTTATGACTCTATCAGTAGGTTCTCCCATATGATTAAGGGATTAGTGTGCTTAGCTTTACAACATCATATTGATCAAAGGCTTTGTCCTGCCATTCTGCATCCTTCTAATGAGAGATCTCTATCTTATGGTCATATAGGAGCAGCTTCTTGGGCAGTAATATAAACTGCTTCACTTAAATCTCCTCTTTAAGAGAGACTTCCTCTAGCTATAATAGCTAATAATAGTTGCAGTTAATCATAATACTATATTTTTTTAACTACATATAGCCTAATATTACATTATGCTTTCTAAGTTGAATGATTAGGAAGGGGAGGTTATACATAACCTGTTGATTAATAACTAATAATAGTATTATAAGATAGGTAATTATATTCTCTATTTTTCTATTAAAGCTTTTTACTTGGTATAGCTTCTTCAGAAGAATAATATGATAATTAAAATGTTAAGTGAGCTTCTTAGCTAAAAAAAAGTCTAGGAATATGAAACTATTGGCTCTAGTATCTGCTAATGCTTTAGTTGAAATTGATAATCTATTCTTAGCTAGTTGAATAGGTATAGTTAAACTTTCCTTATTATTACCAATTAACTAAGATAAATCTAACGTATTAGCAACATAGATCTTGCCTAGGAAGGAGACTTTTCTTAGGCGTTATTATTTTCTGATTCTAAGCTCTCCTTTATATTAACTTCCTTTACTGCCTTTAAGGCCTTGAGATTAGGGGTATTCTTCTTATTAAGTTCACATTTGCTAGCTATATGTCCTAGCATCTTATAGTGGAAGCACTTTCCTTTAGTAATAAGCTACTTCTTCTCTGCCTATAGAATCTTGGCTATACCCTTGTTATTCTTTAGCTTGTCTGATCCTGACTTGTTCTTCTTGTTATCCTTACTAGCACTGTTGCTATTACTGCCCTTATTCTTATGATTTTTTAGTATGTGCTTCTTGTTCTTGACAATAATCTCTAGTTAGTTTATGATTTAGTGATATTCCTTGACAAAGTTGTAATATAATATATCCTTATTATAACTTGCTTATATTAACTAGCGCTACATATTAGAGGATAGATGTTTATATAGCTTATTCTTCTACTGAGAGGATAATAGCTCTGATTCCTGAGCCTTGAGCATAAACTATAAAAGAAAATCCTGAAACTTGGTATTATTTATATACAATTAGCACAACTCATACTTGGCCTTGATGACACTGTTAGCATTATAATAGATTATCTTAAGGTATTTGATTATCTTGCTAGCGTCATAGTAGTGTTCTAGTAAGCTCTTCTAAAGATAAGGCATAAGATGCTCTGCTATAGCTCCTTTATATATACTCTTAATATACTACATACAAGCCAACATAGTAGAATAGTGATCAGTATTTATCTCTAACTTATTCTCAACATCAATTAACCAAGAAACAAATTTTGGATCGTTACTACTACTGAAATGCTTTCCATCGGGGAGCTTAGTAGACTTCTTCTGGCTCATTGAGGTGGTAGAGGTCGTACCTTTATGAGCTAGTTCACGCATATGAGTGAGCATATTGTTATATTCAGCAATCAGTTCAGCCATGACATTCCGCTAGTCCTTTACGTGTTTCTTTAACGCGTTGATCTGCTCAAGCTACTCCTCCATAACTCTATTATTGTTACGTTCCTTGGCTATCCTAGCCTGCAACTACAGCTTTTGTAAATAATCATACAGGCCCTTGAAAAGCTTATTGGGGTGCTCTATACAGAGTTGATGGAACTTATCCTGATTTAAAGAGTCTATTATACCCGCAGTGTCCAGTCCTGTGAGCAAGGAGTTGTTCCATTCTATGGTTAGACGTCGAGATATATATTTGTTATCTCTGCTAGACTGCTCCTGGGCTTTCGATACTTCTGCATCAACAAGACTTAGCTTTGCCATCTTGCACAATAGGTCCAATGTCACAAAAAGAGTAAAGAAGAAATGGTAATAGAGAAAGAGAGATAAAAGGGAGAAGAAAGAAAACAACCCCTGGCTCGAGCGTGACACTAAGGAGGCCTGCTGTACGAGCGTACTGGGGTGAGAAAAGAAGGGAAAGAAAGAGCTCTTGATCAGAGCTAGACACTGAAAAGGTCTGCTGTACTGATGTACAAGAGATAAAGAAAAAGATGATGCTTAATATTATGTGACAGTGGTCAAAACCTGATATTGAGGCTATCTCGCTAACTAGGTGCACCAGGTCTACAAGCAATATCAAGCATGGAGAAGGAAAGAAGAAGAAGCCAAAATCCGCCCACTGAGAGCTCCTTTATATGCTCTATGTGCGAAGCCCCTTTCCCAATACAGTACCGCCAGGAAGGCAGTTCCCGATGTAGCGGTTGCTAGGGTTACAGCCCTATCTGGCTATAGCTTCATGACGGGAAGCTCCGTCATATGGCCAACCACGCTGTCAACCATGCCACCGTTTAGCCACGAGCCGAAAGGGCTGTCACAACTAAATCAGAATTAAGAAAGGAGATAAATAGAAGACTGTATTTTAGACCTAATATAGCCATTTTAAGTATCTTATAATGCTATTTAGACTAACCAACGCACCTACTACCTTTCAATCATATATCCATAGAATAATAAGAGGATTATTAGATAATTTTATTATTATTTATCTAGATAATATCCTTATCTTCTCTAAGGATAAAAAACAATATAAAGAATATATCAAACAGGTACTAGAGTGGTTACATTCTATAAACCTATATACTAAACTTGAAAAATATAAATTCCATTAATAGGAATTAAAATTCTTAGGATATTTAATTAATAATAAGAGTATTTCTATAGATCAAGACTAGATACAAGCAATCTAAGAATAGCCTACACCAAAATCAGTCAAAGATATTCAAATCTTTATAGGATTTATAGACTTTTTCCAAAAGTTCATTAAGAACTATTTAATTATTACTACTCCACTAATAAACATGCTTCACAAAGCTAATAAATATCTAAAGAAGCTATTTAAGCTTATCCCCAAAGCTATATAATCTTTTAAATTATTAAAGAAAGCTTTTACTAATCTACCTCTAGTTAGATATTTTAATCCTAAGAAATCTATATTAGTTCAAACTAATATATTAAAATAAAGTATAGATGCTATCATATATTAACCCATAGATAGAAAGATTCCATTAAGGCACTATTCAGACTAGCAGCTAGTGGCCTTCATATTACATAAATTTAATACTACTTAATAGAATTAGAAAGTTCATGATCAAGAACTTAATACAATCATATATATATTCCAGAAGTAGAGGCACTACTTAAAAGAAAGTAAGTATAAGATCTATATCTAAACTAATTATAATAACCTATAATACTTCTTTAAAGTGAAAACTTTAAATACTAAATAAGCATACTAGACCCAATATTTAGCTATATATAACTTTATTATTAAGTATAAGCCAGGGTCCTAGAATCCAGTAGATGCCCCTAGTTGGCATCCTAACTTTTTAGAGGGAGAGGAAGAAATAGATATAGATCTGCTTCTAACTTTACAATAAAAGCTGCAGCTAAGAACACTATTAGTAATATTTTTATATAGTTATTAGCCACAAGGCTATTAGCCTGGCTATCTACTAGTCCTATATAGTACACCATCAGATAAAGTTTAAGAGTCTACTATAACAATCCCTGATAAGATAATCAGTTAGTCTGATTATAGACTAGCTACTATAACAGTTCCATCAAGGACTGGTTAGTCTAGTGCAATGGCCATAATAGTCTCTAAGAAGACTGATTATTCTAGAAAAGATACCATAATAGTTCTATTAAGGACCAAGCAGGTAGACTAAGTAATATTAAAAATAGTTCCCAATTATAGGTTAATTAGATATTTAGATATTATTATAAGAATAAGCCTTTAAAAGGAAGATATATACTCTAATAATTTATCTAGTAAGGATTCTACTAATAATAAAAAAAAAGATTTAGTATCTATCCTAGGAATAGTCTTAAACCTGCCCCAGAAGCTTATTAGATAGATATAAGTTAAGCCTAAGAGCAGTATATAAGAAGAATAACTATAGGTTCTTTTTAAGAATAGGCATAGAGAGCATTAGTTTTTTAGAAACTACTCATCCCATTTACTTGCTTTAGAAAGTATAAAAAATAAGAATATATTTAAAATACTAAGGCCAGTTCTATTAAAGAATATCAAGACTATATAATAGAGAGATGTCCTCACGCAGAAGAAGAAGACTGATCTTTAGGTTTTAACTCTTAACAGCAGCGTTCTAGAGCCTTCATAGAAGCTCTAAGATAATATCCTTTATAAGAATAGTATAGTATATATACTAAATAATATAATATTAAGATCAGTACTATTATAATAGTATCATAATAATCTGATTACAAGATATTTTAGTATTATAAAAACTATAGAGCTCCTTAGAAAAAAGTTCTATTAACTAGATATAACCCAAAATATTACTAAATATATAGCAATATATAACACATATTAGTTAAGAAAAATATATTATCATAAACTATATAGTAAGCTATAATCAATACCTATTCCTATAGGACCTAGTAATAGTATTTCACTTAATTTTATTATAGATCTACTTTTAAGCAAGCAGAACAGTATTATGTATAATATAATATTAGTTATTATAAACTGATATATTAAATATATATAGTTTATTCTAATAAGTAAGAAGCTTAAAGCTAAAGACTTTACTACCTTTATATTTAATTTAATATTTAGCCATATAGGTTATCTATATAATATTATATCTAATTAAGGATTGATTTTTATAAGCAAATATTAAAAAGCATTATATTTCTAACTTAGTATCTAGTAAAGATTATTAACAGCTTTTCATCCTTAGACTAATAGACAAACAGAGCGCATAAATCAGGTTCTTAAGCATTATCTATAAACATATATAAATATAAGGCAGGATGATTAAGCATTATTGCTCACTATTACATAATTTATAGTAAACAATGTAGTTAATATAAGTATTAGAATAACACCTTTTCAAGCTCTAATAAGATTTAACCCTCACTTACTATTTAAGAAAGATCTTCCTATTATAAATCAATCTGCTATTACTAATCAAATCAAGTTATTAAAGAAATTAAGAGAGGAGTTAAAATAATACCTCTATACTATAACCAAGATATAGATGAAATATTATAATTAGCAATATTAGCCTATAACCTTTAAGATTAGAGATTAGGTAAAGCTTAATATAAAGAATATTTATACTTACTATCCTAGTAAGAAGCTAGACTTACATTATAAAAGACTATTTATGATAATAGAATGTATTAGGAAATAAATGTACTAGCTAAATATCTTATTAATATGGAGAAGAGTCTATAAGGTTTTTTATGTATCCTTATTAGAATCTTACCACTTATAGGATAGAGCTGATCTATAAAAAGACTTCCTACTAATTATTAAGAATAATAAGAATAGGGAATCTATACTAGAATAGGAAGTTAAAGAGATTATAGTATATTAATTCTATAAGAGAAGGAATAGATTATAGCCTTATTACTTAATAAAATAGAAAGATTATCTATTATATAAGAATAGCTAGGAACTAGCTGAGTATCTTATGAATGCGTCTAAGCTCTTAAATGAATATAATACTGTAGTTATTAAATTAGCTAAATCTATAATGTTAAAGAGAAAGTATTAATTAAGATAGTTTTCTCTTATAGGGTTTTTCTGTCTGATTAATTCATCTAAGATTGATCTATAATTAATATGGTATTAATGAGGTTACTCTTCCTGTTTCCTAAAAGGGTTTTAAGGTTTAATGAGGATCTTGCTACACAGAATGCATGAAAAGGGCAAGAAAACATCCTGAAATTGGGTGAAAAGCCCTAAAAACTACCAAAACTTTTGAAAAAGGGGCGAAAAATCTCTAAAACAACATGAAAACTGGCTAAAACTCCCTAAAAATAGGGCTAAAAGGCCAAAAGGACTATTATCTATATCTAGGGGCCTCTCAATCCATATCCCAACTTTTATTTCCAAAATAAATAAAAACAGCAGCAAAATAGTATTAAAATAGGGCTGCTAAGCAGCAGGCTTATTATTATTAGAGTTCTTAATATAACTGGCAAACATATTATTATCCTCATTACCAAATAATTCTTTAATAGGATGAACTTAGAGATCATTATTCTATTTAAACTAACTCATATTAGCATCTAATCCATACTTATAAGATATATTAATAGTTAAAACTAATTATATACCTGCTTGTATATATAGTTAAGTATCTATTCTTAATTATAATATAACATTATGAACTTTTAATCTCAATATACTTTATACTTATTAAAGAGGTCCGCTGAAGTAGAACCAGTATATAGCTTAGCCTTAGGCTTACTACTATAATTATAGATAAATATATTTATACCTTTGAGATAATAATCTCTAGCTATAAAAGCTTTTACCAATACACCAGTCTGAAAAAGAGTCTATAACTCTACAAACTTTATTTTATATAGAGCTAGGATAGGCTTACAAAGGACACTATTATTTATATAATAATAGTATTTTAAATGCTTGCTAGGCCACATATAAAATAGACCTTCTAAACCAACTATCTTTAAATAATAAAAATAATAGGCTACAGTAAATATTAGGCTTCTCATATTAAATATAGGCTACTTAACAATAGGTATAGGCTTCAAGTCCATAAAATCCTTTTTTAATCCCTTAACTTTCCTTAAGCAATAATAACTTAAGTATTTAATCACTTTTTAGTGTAAGTCAATATTATTCATAGATAAGATAGAAATAGAATGATGGTTCAATGGCTCCTATAGTATATCATGTGATTAGCATTTAGACTTCAATAATACATCAACATACATACTTCGGACACCACATGACCCTTGTTCTTTGAAGGAGATTTATTATACTCTATAAGTGGCTCAATAATTGTGTCTGGAGCATCACTTAAACCAGATGACTCCTCAGCAGATGGTTCCTCAACATCTTCATCGATTGAAGGCCCAGATAGAACTGCAATGGTATCGTTTTCCTATCTAAAACATATTAGCTATTAGAACTTATAATATAATATATTTATTTAATGAAGAAGCTACACTTACTACAACTTAAAGATTTGAAAACTGGGGGATTATATTTCTAAGAGACTCTACAAGTGCATCCCCCAGTATATTTATTTCTTTATTATCCTAGAGATAAGGCTTATAATAAAACTAGTAATAACTATAATAGTGTTTTAAAGTAGTTTATTATAGTTAATATTATATTAAATTATTAAGACAGTTCTATAAAGTAAAGTAATAAGAATAGATTATCCTAAATATAACTATATAGGAGTTAAAGCTAAAAAAGAAATAAAGTAACTTATAGGCATATATTACTCTTTATAAGCCCTCTTTAAAAGAGAAAGAGAGTTAATAGGAGTAAATATTACTTTAAATTTAATATTTATAACAAGACTTAATATAAAAAGCTTCAAAAATTAATAAAACTATTGATAGAGGTTACTATCTTATATAATTAGTAAGCTATTAATAAATAAACAAGTAAACAAATAGGAAGAATAGATATACTTCTTAATAATTAAGGCTTAAGAGAAAGAAGAGAGAAGAAGAAAGACAAGAGTAAGTAAGAGATAAGATATTTATTAATATAAGTGAGGGGTCTTCCCTAAAATAGATATAAATAAATCTTATCTCACTATCTATCTCACACCATAAAGGAATCTTCTTATTACTATATCTATTACATGCTGTAAAGTCTTCAGAAGATAAAGAATCTTTATAATAACTATAGAAAAGAACACTACTATAGAAGCTAGATTTATAAATACTCTTATAAAGCTCAAGGATGAGCTTTCTTCAAGAAGGGAAAGAATTATAAAGGCTAATCCTATCACAAGATTGAGGAGGCTAATCTGATTGCTTAAAGAATTAATGCCTATAATCTAAGATAGCAGTGTTGAATTGTATGCTGGGCAGAGATTATATAATTCCGCTAACCCTACTGTACAGTACTGCTTAGGCACACCACACATATATATAAGAAGTGAAGATCCCCTCATTAAAAAAGGGATCAAGCGATTATTCTTATACAATCCAGACATCGTTACTTTGTCATATATATTCCTATCGTATCGAGTTCTCATAGTAATCGGCTCAGCAAGTGTTCTGTAGCCCATACCCACAATCGAAC